>VWZG01000595.1:136376-298857 GCA_013396735.1 Grallaria varia
CAGCCCACGGAGCCCCACCACAGCCCATGGAGCCCCACCGCAGCCCATGGAGCCCCACCACAGCCCACGGAGCCCCACCACAGCCCATGGAGCCCCACCACAGCCCATGGAGCCCCACCACAGGGGCAGGAAGCTGTGGCTGTGTGAGGCTGCCCAGGGTGTCCTCCATCCATATTTTGGTGGGTAAGAGCCATCAGAGAATACCCCCACGGTCATTAATGTGACAGGGACAGTGCAGTGTTTGTCTGCTCCGTAGTGGATCCGTAGCTGGAGGGCAGGAATAGTCAAAGGATGGGCACAGTGACATGTTCTGGGCTGGTGACAGTCGCAGCTCCGAGCCCAGTGAAATGGTGACCCCATGGACTCCACTGACCACGTGTGGATGTAACTTCCATACTAATTTGTGTACTTTGCACCTACATAAAGCACACTCCTTCCTCTGCAATGGTTAATTCATATCTAATCCTCTTTGACAAACTGCCATCGGAGCTGAAGCTAGAATGAGAACTAATACTGGTTAATGAGAATTCGCTAATCACTGATTGGAATGTCGCTCTCCTTTGCAGCCTGACTGGAGCTTGGGAGCTGCTGAAGGAAGGAGCAATGAAGATAAAACCATAAAGCACCGGCGCTGCTCGCTTGGCAAGGAATGAGCGCTGCTGCTGGAGCACCTGCAGGGACCTGCTCTCCTTGGGCTCTGCCAGGGAGGTGCCCGCAGGACCAGGGCTCAGGGGGCTGCCCGGGGCACTGGGGGCTGTCCAGGGCTCAGGGGGCTGTCCGGGGCACTGGGGGCTGTCCAGGGCACTGGGGGCTGTCCGGGGCACTGGGGGCTGTCCGGGGCACTGGGATGCTCCCAGCTCCCTCCTGGCAGGCTCCTCATCCCTGCTGGGGCTGAGTGCCATTCCCTGCAGAGACCTGCCAGCTGGCAGAGCCAGTCCGGTGCGTTAACACCTGCCAACCGCCCGCGACAGGGAGATGAAGGTGCGTTTATTCTATCCCAGTGTTCATCCTCTCCGGTGCCTCCCCTTGGCCTTGCCGGCAGAACCACCTGGAGGCAACCTCGGAGTGTTCCCTGGGGCTGGTGGGGACAGAGTGGTGGGAGATGCCAGCAGACCCCAATGGGAAAAGCAGTGCCCACTCGGAGCCAGCTTTGTTCAGTAGCCACATGGGCAACTTAGTGCCTTTCACATATAGATAATGGTCCTCGCTTCCCAAATGCACAAATCAAGCAGGAAAAACCTCCAAACGTTTCAATTAAATCCCATCTAAATGACAGCACGGGAGGCTTTTGACCAACGCAGAGAACTGAGATGTGTTCTACGCCAGTAAAATGAGTAAATAGTTTCTCCAGCATACCAGAAAAATGTAGAAAACATGCAAACTTTAAACCACTATTTGGTATTAAATACTTGTGAAAGCCTTTTTTTCCTTAGATTAATATCTCACGTTTATCTGCACTATACATTTTGGAGACATGGTGAAAATTGCTTATTTCTAATAAAATGTAGCAACTGTACCCTGAGGAAAAATTACTGTGTTATGAGATATTTTTCCCCTCTACCACAGCCAATTTAGTTTTCATTTAAAATTCAATAACTGCATCATACTCAGAATCTTCCATGACTGTCATAATGACTTTGAACAAAAAGTGTGCTGTAAACAAGGGAGATTAGAAAGTCATTATTGAGGTGATTTCTCCCAAAGTTTCTTTCACACAGTCAGAGATGCAGAAAACAAACGCAACAGTTAGTGTGACTATGATTTAGAAATAAATAGGAGAAAGGAAGCACTTTGTTCCGCAGATACTTTGGTAATAAGAATGTTACTGCCCCCATTTTATTTGAGATGTCTTTCACCGCTTGGTGAAAGGAAACACTTTGTTTTTTCCTCACCGAAACACTGATGTAAGTGAAGAAGACAAACAGTATAATATGGTTAGGAAAATGCTGCCTACTTGCTGTGACATCTTCTTTCCTTGTGTCTGTGGAAGGAGCTCTGACAGGACCTGCCAGGCAGGAGCTGCTGGTGCAGCCCCTCTGTCCTGCACCTTGGGGCTCTCTCAGTGGCATCACCTCAGAGGAAAGGGCAGAAAGAGAAGAGTCTTCCTGTTTCCTCTTTGCCTGATGAATTGTCACCACAATCACCTCAAATTTTAACAACAAAACCTGTTCTGGCTTTCTCTCTCCAGGGCTGTACAACAAAAGAGATCTCAGTAGCTGCCTCCTGCCCAAAGGACTTACTAATTTTATTTACCAGAAGCATGCAAACTCAATTAAAAAAAAAATTGTTGTCAGATTCTTTGCCTTTTGATTAATCTAATCAATGTGTTTTAAAATGCTGATAGCAAATGTCTAGGGTTTTGCCAGGTAATTAAGCCAGAGGGGATCTCTGTAGGCCAAACCCTGATCATATTTATACCAGACAGTCTCACTAATTCCCTATAATTCCCTACAGATAAAAATCTATGTTTCTGCCCCTCTTCATTCATCAGAAATAAACATTTATGTCCCAGGAATTGATGGGCCGTCTGCAAGCAGAGGCAGCAGTGCACGCCCTTTATACAAAGCTATGGTGTAGGTGTCTTCAAAGAGTACAGGAATCTTTGGAAAAATGGATTATAAAGAGCAAACAGCTTTCAAAAAGTAAATCAAACTCCTGTAGTTGAGCAAAACAGTACCAGCCTTTCCTCTGAGACACACGGGGTGACAACAGGACTGTCCTCAGGAAAAGACTCTACTACACGTATTTTCCACATCTGGTTTCTATCAGTCACAAAGAATTAGGTGCTCAGGCTCACTATCTGTTCAGTGCTGTGTCTGAATTATTGTTCAATTTGGGCTTCACAAGACTTTTTAACATCTTTCCATTAAAAAAAAATGAAAAAACCCACTTTAATCCAGGCACTTTTAGATTTGATACTACCACTCTGATGCAAGGCTGACTCCTACAGATTACTCTCTTTTTCATTGAAGGTCACAGACCTGAGCTCCAACTGCAAATTCCAAGAAATACAACACGAGTAGAGGGAATAACAAATGAGGCTTACTGGATTTCTTTCTCACAAAATCCTGGTTCATGTGAAGAAAAAAAAGTCTGAAATTTTCTGGTTGCACAAACTCCAGCGTGCAATGGGGACAC
Organism: Grallaria varia; assembly: GCA_013396735.1. Taxonomy (NCBI): domain Eukaryota; kingdom Metazoa; phylum Chordata; class Aves; order Passeriformes; family Formicariidae; genus Grallaria; species Grallaria varia. Next base: position 139,515 of record VWZG01000595.1, read on the forward strand.
AAGGATTGTGAAAATCTTGGTGATTCCATCCCATATGTTGAAACATTTGGCACCTGCCAGATTCATGCACTCGACTCCTCTACCCTTCAGCATTTGTTATGAGTCAGCTGCCAGTGCCAGAAAATTAAAAAAAAACCCCCTTGCTATCTCCTGGAGAACTGCAATGTGTCAACCACCAGCAAAAACAGATTCAAATTCCTCACAGCCTTTTGCTATTTCCACATGGGTTCTGCTGTCTGCTGAAAACACTTGGCCCCAGCCCTCAGTTTTAAGAAAGGCAAGAAACAAAAGAATGGCTTCTGCTTCATCTTTAATGCCGTGCTTTTGTGCAAGAGGAAAAAGATGGTGCAAGCACTTCCTTCAGAGGCCCGGCCATGCCCCACTGATTCAACAGTTGTTATTATGAGATAAGAGGATGCTGTTCGGTCTGATTAATCAAACCCCCTTACGCTTGCCAAAGCCTAATTATTCTTCGGTCTACATTAATGACTTCAGAAAGCATAGCACACCTGGTGGCAGTTCTCAGTGGGGAGCATTTTAGACTAAAAGGAAAACTCCTCCCTGTGTCACAAAAACCTAATTTGCTTATATCAGTAGAATCAATTGTTTTATACTGAACTGTGTCTCCCACAGGTACTGTTGGCTGGATCGGGAGATAACTTACGCAGCTTTTACTTTTATTTTATCAAAATGCTGTTGCTTGACAAATAGCAAGCTCCTTCTCAGCGTGACTTTAAAGGCACGTCGCCGTCACGCGCTGTTGCTGTGTGCGGCTGTTCATTGAGCAGCCTGCCTGTAGCTCACGTGGGCACGGAGACCCTTATCTCATGGTCGCTGCATCCTCAGGGACATGAATGAGCCGCTCACACACCAAGTTAAAATTCAACAAGAGAATAGTTTATAACCCGGACCCAGGAACATTCACGCGGATAAGGATGATACGGCATCACAAAAGGGGAAAAAAAAATAAAAATCTGTGAATAAAGCAATTCATCCCAGCTTTGCTTGATTAAAAAAAAAAAAAATCCTAACATTAAGCCAGCTGGAATGCTGAAAGCAGAAGGCCTGTGCTCGTGCACTGGGAATTTACTGCATCAAATGGTATTTTGTGATCATCTAACAGTGGAGACATTCAGGACCAGCAAAAATACCAAAATATAATAGAATTTGCTCCAGCAAATCTACCTGGAACTGCATCAATTTATAAAGGAAAATTTAAGATTGGCATGAGTGACGTGTCAAGAGATGTGTGTGTGAGCTCCACAGACTAACAGAACAAAGGCTTAAAGAACAGCCTCCATTCGTAACAAGATCAAGTTATGTTAAACTAAGAGTGTCCACAGGGACCTTGTTTTGGTCTTCTCTGTGCTGTCGAGGATAATCTTGGGAAGAAGGTACCCTTTGCTTTACAAGGAATATACGCTCAAATCCAGACGCCAGCAATACAACATCCTGTGCATTTGTGGAGGAGACCACATTGGGGACCCTCTGAACTCGGAGAAGCCGATGCTCTCTACTGAAGAATTTAGCAAAAGAAACAAAGAGCAAAGTTTTTACATCAGAAAGAGCTGCATCAGCAGCTGCTGTCACAAGAGGCAGAGACACCAACCTTCTGGTGTTTCCCCTGGGTACACCAATATTCGAGGGGCCTGGAATAAATCAGTGCTGGAGTTTTGCAACCAAATGACAGGCAGGAGCTGCACTTGCCAAAGAATCTTGGAACGCTTCAGTGTCACAGCATCACGTGGAGAAGACGAGCAAGTCTGTGCAGTACCAACTGTCCCTGGGACCAGAACGGCTCCCCAAGGTCCCTGGTTCCAGCTGCACGGCAGCACCTTCCCTCTGTGACTATGAAGTTTCACCTCTGTAGGATACAGTGAGGGAAGACCTGACTTTTTAAATTATGATTGTTAACTTTTCTGAATTAATAACGACTGAACACAAGTAGTGGGACATTTATCCTGAGCACCAGACCAGATGCACAGACCCAGATGAGCTTCAGGGAAGGAATTCTCCATATGGGTTCATTGATAGTATTATGCTTTGCTTAAACTACAAGTTCTAGCTAGAACTACAAAATAATGTCTTTATAGCCCCAATCCCAGAAGTATGATAGTTGTTTAGGCAATCTTATATCTTACAGGAGATCAAGTTCTCATAGACAGTTCTGTCCAATACGAGAATTCAGTCAGAGTTGTTTCTTCTTACTTTTCATTGGGCCTTAGACTCAGAAAAGACCACATTTTCACAGCTATTTACACGACTTCATTTTTAAATTGAGGGCTTTCAGCCCTTTCACCTCTGCCTGCAGCACCAAGCAGTGTGCAAAGTGCTGAACCTGGGGGTTTGGAGGTGCTGTCAGGAGATGCAGCAGGAAAAAAGCCTGGAGAGAGTCTCCCGTTATTGACTGCCCCCAGAACTCAGCTCATTGACCAAGGCAGGAGAGATCAAGCCTTAAATCAAGCACAAGACACAAATGATTAAACAGCTGGGAGGAAAGATCAATGATGACACCACTTTGCTTCTTTGGGCAGAATATTATGGGCACATAGAGTTTTCTCTTGCAGCAGAATTCATTAGTTTAATGTAAAACGCAGTGGGAAGGAACAGTGAACAAAAAGTTATAAGAAAGATTACATGTGTGTCTCAGATAATGTTGCCCAGAGCTCTTTTTTTGCTTAGTATTATTATTTCTTTCTCCATTTCAATATGATTCCTGCCTGCATTTCATTATATTTTTTTCCTAGATGACTTTATTTGTGGGTCTTTGAATTTTAATGCCCTGGGCACAACCTGTTCAAGATCTCTGGGGGTCACACTCTGTGGCTGTATGGCAGCATGTGAATGTGAGAATAACAAACAGCTCTTCCAGATGCTGTGTTCAAAACAACATTTGCCATCCACAGGTATGAGCATCTAAGTATCTACACAAGCCACAGTGCACAGAAGAGCCACGAATCTCATCCTGCCAACCCAATTCAAGGGACCAAAGATTTCGCTGATATCGAACTGTCAATGGGACTTCACTCATAACAGCAGACATTCCTGACCTGCCATGTTTGCTTTGTACTATCATTTTCTTCTCATCAAGAAACAAACTCAATTATACTTTTCTCTGCTCCAGGCGTAACTAATCAGCAGGCAGCTCCCTCAGTAAGCCCAGCCACTTCAAACACCTCCTCGCACACACAGATACCTCAAATAAGAAGTGTTGCTTCTATACCCCTCAAGGAGTGCAGGCACAGTCATTAATCTTTCTTTCATCTCACAGAATGCTAATAAAACAATCACCTCCCTATCCCTGAATTGGGTAGGTCCTAATTAACATGCTAATTGGGCAGATCTTCCCTAATGACTCCCAAATCTCAGCAGTAATATGTTATTTAGATAGAAAAGAGTTATCTCTAAGATAGGTAGAATTCAAAAACCGGCAAGATAGAGCATAGTTTGGACAGGCAAAGTACTGAAATGGACCTTTCTGCCGTGAGAATTAAAATTCCCCACCTGTCTATGATACAGGTCACAAATCCAGCACCTTGCAAGAAGCATTTTGAAGGTAATACGCAGTTGTAATAAAGAATATTATTCAATCAGAGAGAAAAAACAGATGAGTAACAATGAGGTTTTTAAATATATTATTAAATTGGTTCATTTTAATATCTCCCTAAATAAATCTGAGTTTTATAATCTGTCACATAAATGTACAAGTTGTTTTGCAAGCCCAGCAATGCCAGCAGCTCTGGCACTTTGTATTCATGAGCAACTTCAAGGTGGATAGTTCAAGTCTTAATGGAATTAGTCCACTGGGGCTGGTATTGTGTTTATGCAGTTAGAGACTCAATATAATCAAATTTCTCAGAGAGAGCATTTGCTCTCTTCAGAAAATAGGGCTCAATAATAATTTAAATCCCCCGTTAAGCTAAAATAAAAATATTGGCAGATGCCATGAAAGTCATTGTCCTGAAGTTTTCTTTCATGCACCTCTCATAGGTAAAAGCAGAGTTTTGATATACCAAGAAATTAGAAGGTTTGAATCTTATAAAACAAAACCTTTGATGTGTCTCCCTTGAAACTTTTACTGCAGGAGTCCCTGCAGACACGGCCTTGCCCTTACCCAAAGCAGCACTTTGGCTCTGAGCAGCAGCATTTCTGTCCATTCCACACATCCATCCAGCCCAGCCTCACACCCCAGCGCTCTCCTAGGGAGGACAAACTCAGCGTGTCAGGATCACAGGGCAGAAGCTCAGCCCATTCCAGGCAAACCTGAAGCACATGCTTTGGTCCTAAACTGGAAAACCTCAGAGGAAAGCCAGATTGTTTTTTTCCCTTTATGCTTTTGGAGCACCAAAAATGAGAAATACTGGCACTGGGACTGCATGGTGCTGTTTTGTACAACTTTCTGGACTTTATTTAGCTCCATTAAAAAAGCCATGAAGAGGAGCCAAAACATTTCACTGTTCTATTTTGTTTTCTGATGCAGAACAGTTTTTCATTAAAAGTTTTTTTTACAAGATGCCAAAAGCTAAAATGAAATGCTTTTGTCCTGAGTTCTGCTATTCTTTCCAGTAAGAGTTTTTATGACCCTTGTTCACAAAAACCAAGATTCTTGCCTCTCCCCCCACCCCTCATTTTACAATGTCTACAAGTCAAAAACAGTATCTCCAACTATGTTTTCCTGCATATGAAATAGGGACAAGCAATGTAATTGTCATTACGCATGGCTGTGACAGACCGAGAAAAAATGAGTACAGCTGAGCTCTCAACAGTTTGGACCCTGTTTTTCATCACTGCAAAACTCCTCTGGCTTCTGACGGCCCATTTGATAAAGAATTTGCTGGTTTCATTTACTGGCAACTGCAGTACAAATAATGACTTTAGATGTACTATCCGAAATCCTGTTAGGAGGTCAACGCCCTACTCCACTACAGTCAACACAGCACTGATTTAAGCAAAGCCCCTTAGCTCCTCTGGCACCTCACTACGGCTCTTGCCTTCATATGAGGCACTTTATAACATACATTTAGATAAAATACACAACAAGAGGCATCAGTCTGAACAGATAAGACAGCCCAAGCAATATAAAACACAGTCTAAAAGAAATCTGTCCTTTTTTGAGTATGCAGTACTGAAGTGCCTGGGATCACAAAGACACATCACTTTTCATATCCTTTGTTTTGAACGATATCATGTGTTTTCTTAGGAGCTGTTGACAGAAAACAACATTACAATGAAATTACTGCAGCTCACCTGTGTTTGTTATCCAGCATCAGGGGTCTGGGAAGCCCTTGGGTGGAAACTGCTGCATTATAGACCAGGCTTTTATTTCACAGCAAGGTCTCATGGAACATTCTCATCCCTGCCTGATCAATGGATACTTCTGAGCACACAGAACTTCTTTATAGCACCCTTAAAAAAGCACCTATTTGTGGTGTTTTCATTCATCAGCAGAGGAGGGGTCTGCCAGTGCTTTACAAAAAAAAATAAGTCTCCTCCCTGGCTGACTTTGTAAAGCTGAACTCCTGCTGCATTCAGGTGTCAGACACTGGATATTCTGCCACGTGAGTGGACAGGAACAAGGGCCAGCCTGGCCACAGCTGCTCAGTGCAGCTCACCCTCCCCACTGCCCTGCTGCTCATCTGCTCGCACCAGCCCCTGCAGGCTCACACAGGGCACTGCGAGGGGGACAAAGGGGCTTTTCTGGGCACAGCTCAGTGTCTCAGTTCATGCTTGTACCTGCATGGGACAGCAGGAAAGAAAAGGCTCTCCGAGAGAGGCTTAAAAGTACTATAGCCAAACAGCTGTAGGGGGAGGTATCCTGTGTGGTGTGTTTTTCTGACAGCAACACATTTCCCTCAGCTGTATTCACGTCTTCTGCACACTCACATCATGGTTCACTGCAATAATAAATCCATCTCAGATTAAACCTCCTGCAGCTGTGAGACAAAGCACTGGCCCAGTATGAATTTGCTCTGTTGCTTCAGATTTGTTGAAAAAAACCCCATTGACAGGTTCACTTTTCACTGGTAGGACCACAGACCAGCTGTCTGAAACACTCTTAACATTTGCTGAGATCCCACACCAGCTTCAGCTACCAGAAAATAAACATATGCTCTTTATCTTACATTTTGCCTAGTTCTTTACAGGTGCATTTGCATGTCCATGCTTGATTTGGTTCAAATCCATGTGGCTAGATGGTCCCATAAATGCATGAATCTGATATAAAGGCAGATACAGTTCCAGAATGTATTGCCCCAGGCAAAGCCTCTGCTCTATGCAGGGGCACAGTTGAGTGCTCGGGGTGGCAGGAAAAGTCTTCCAAAGTGATTTGGAGCCAAAATCACGGTGAATGGATCTGGCCTGAAACCCAGACCTGCTGCAGGTTTTGCTGAGGTTGGATCAGTTACATACATATACTTTAAGTAATGTGGACTGTGAAGTATTTCAAAGGCTTAAAAGAACAAAACAAAGAGGGGAAAACTTTTGATTTCTAACCTTTTCTAAACAACAAAAAAGCACGTAGGACATCCCCTGAGGAGACCTGAGCCATGATGCCACCCCTGCTCAAGTGAAGGTGAAATGGTTCTTGGTGAGCTCAAAAGAGAAGAGGCTGTTGAGCCAGCTCGGGGTCTAATCTTGGTCTTTTTGAGATGCCCCGTTCACTGAAGTTGCTCTTTGGAGTGTAATAGATCTGGGGGTTTTGAAAACTCACTAAAGGATGTGTGGGCTGAAAGCATTAAGGCTATGTAAATGAAAATGTTCTTCCTAAAGAGTGAAATATGCAGATTCTGCTCATTGCTTCCACATAAGCGAGTGACCAAATGAAGAGAAAACTGATCAAGAAAAATGTATGCATAATAAAAATGTGTACATGCTTCATCTAAAATTCATTGCCTCCTAAGCTTCACCATATAATTACTTAATCTCGAGCAGCTGCATGCACAATAAAATTTGCTTGCACTAGGTCTGAACAGAATTAATTTTTCCTGAGGATTGTAACATAACCAATACCCTCCAACTGTTCAGCAAGTGGCAACTGAAAATGCTACTAAAGTAGCTTGTATTCAAAAGGACCCACTCCAACCAGATTGATTTGGAGCTGACGTTTGCTGGATTTAATCATGTACTTCATTGTGTAGTAGCAGGAGCCTGAAGAAACAGCAGAGCTACTGCACACAGAAGTTTATTAATGAATCAGACCCGATCCCTGTTTTGCTCTGCTCAACAAACATGAGAGGCTTTATGTCACAGCTGAAATATTTCATTCCTTCTGTGAACTGTGGAGAGGCAATGAGGGCTCCAGGCAGGAGATTTTAGACACTGCAATGCCTTGGTTTCCTTTGCTTCCCCAAACCTCTGCAGGTAGGTCAAAGGGCTGGGGGCTCAGGCAGGGCTTGGGGGTATCCTGCCCCAGTGGGGAAGAAGAGGGAGAGGCTCACTAATCATTTTGGAGCAGAACTTGAAAAGAAAGACTCTCTCCACTCTGTCCTTGCAGTGAACTCACTCCCGTGCTGACAGCAGGACTCTTTTCAACACGCTTCATTTTTTAAAATACCTCTTCCAGTCAAATTTCCTTGAATAATGTTTATTACGGTGTCACCTGCCCCGGAATGGGAGCTGCAGGCAATGCACTGACCAGACTAATTGCTGTCCTGGAGCACTGATGTCCTACAAGCCGTGTCCCCCCAGCCCTCCCTGCAGAGCTGCTGCTGGAAGAACCCCCCAAAGGAGCAGGAAATCCCCCCAGCCCTTTGCTCGGCGCCTGCACAAACCACACAGCAGGGACTGACGCCCTGGCGCTGGGGCCACAAAGTCTCCCACTGACTTTGCTTCAGAGGCAACTGCATCAGACACCACGCAGGGGGACCAAAAATTCCCAAAACACCAGTTTGGGAGAACTGAACAAATGTCAGCCTGTCAAAGGTTCATTTCCCACAGTGAGCAAGGGGCTGAGGGATATTCTGAATTTACCACGGGTAGCTATCCCTCGCAGCCCCAGGCTGCCCACTTCCATCCTCAGCTGTGAAATGAAAGAAGATTGACACTAATCACAGGACCAAAAACTGCTTTTCCCCTCCCCAAAGCTGAATGAGTTCAAAATGGGTGACAGCTGACGACAGCCATAGCCAGACAAGGAGGGTAGTGGCCCATGTAGTTTTGTAATTAAGCTAGGTTTGCAAGGTTTTTATTTTGGAGGAAAAAACCCATCAGGATCACTTATAATTGGAAATTAAACTAAATGAATACCACTGCCTTTATTCTGACAGCTGAATTCCAGTAATGCTTAGCAATTGCCGTGTTTGTAATGTAAATTTACTACTGTCGCTGCACTGAAATAGATTTCTTCTTTTTCCCTACTCATCAAAGTAAAAAATTTGCTCCAGCTGCTGCTGATCAAGAACTTGGAGAACATTACCCAGACTATTAGTATTCAGCACACACTTCCAGGTGCACAAATAACTCACCAGCATCTCTCTCAATCCAGTTAATTGAATCGTGGCTTGATAGCGTTCAACAGACAATAAAAAATATTTTCCCAATTTGAAAAGTTTGACCTCCCTCAGATGAGTAAAGAGTGATAAGGGACATCTCCACAAGAAAAATCGGCTCTGTTAGTCTCATCTGAATCCATGCTGAACTTGGTTTTAATTTGCTTTCCTTCTTCCTATTTCTGTTAGTGCTGCAAGACAAATGAGCTATCAGGTACCACGAAAGGTCAAAAGACAGAGAGCAAGAGAAATTTCAGCATCACTAGATTTTCTCATCCATTGCATGATTCTGCAGCATCCAGATGGGATTTCTGCTCTATTTGTGCTCGCAGACAGGACTGCTACATTTACCTGAGCCAGGGATGACCCGTGGTGCACCACAGGTCCATTGAGCACCTTCAGAGAGCACTGCAGGGTTTCAGTCTGTAGAACAAGGCTTGGATTTAGAACGAGGTGAAGCACAGGCACCCCCAAAGACAGGGAGAGTGGTTGGTTTGCCCACTGAATTCAGCCAGAAGGGAAGGAACTGCAAGGAAGGACTGCAAAATGAAGGAATTTTACAGCCGAGAAAACCTTTGCTGCTGTACAGAAATGCCAGACCTTTTTTTTTCCTATGGAAATTCCCTTGTCCAAAAGGTTTGTGTATCTGCCAGGGGAACTGTGGAAATCAACTACAACTGTGGCTGTGCAGATGAACACTCTCCTCTGCTGTGTCTTCCTCCTGCTGTTCTCTTTCCCCTGCTGACATTTCCCAAACTCCCTGCTTGCCATGCTGGGGTGACCTGGAGCGTCACTCCCAGTGCAAATCTCGGGACGTGGTCCCATCTCCTGCACAGCTCCAGCAACACCAAGCCAGCAAAGGGAGCAGTGCAGAACCCCTGCAATCTTAGCAGCACCTGGGGGCTTTGAGAAGCACTGCCTAGAAAAGAGCAGAAGGTACAAGGGGACGGAGCAGAGCTGTGCTGTCAGCACCCCAGCACTGACAACTTCCTATTTTCTTGGTGACCTTGCAGGGAACAGTCAGGATGGGGGCACATGGGGGACCATGTGAAGGCTGGCTTTGGGCCAATACATGCATTTACTGCCTGGCTTTGTGACCAGATTCGACCCTTCAGCCCCTACCATCATTGCATGTTTTTCCACTTTTCAGTCCCCTGCCCCTATTCTGGATTGCAACACAACAAAATCCACAGTGGCTGTAAAGCAACACACCCCCAGTAAAGCTCACAGGGCTCTCCACAACCAATCTCTCATTCAAAAGGGTACAAAGATCTTCCTATTTTGTGAAATATTAGGCTTACCCAGCAGGGAGGAATCTGACTGATGCTGAGAAAGCTGAAGTTCCATTCATCAGCATCTGTGTAGTATTTTTCCAATTTCCTTGTTTATCGAAAATGAGCATTTCCTAAATATTCACTGAGGGTACTTTTCTAATAGACATCAGCCTCAAATAATTGTCAATCCACTCAGATTCTATTTAATAAGCCCTTGAGTAGAGCCTGCTCTTCCAAATTGGGTTTCTCTTTTGGGTGAGCCAGTGGAAGACAGGCCAGCTCTCAGCATCCAGCATTGCTGTGCTAACGGCCATGCTTAAAAAGAAAAGGCCCATCACCCCCCCAAAAAAAAACCAAAATAGAAATCAAGAATTAAGAGCTCTCAGCTGCGTTCAGTTGTCAAACAGGCTGTGGAGCATTAACAGATGCAAACGGTGTGTGTTTTGGTGTGATTAATACAGAAAGAGAAGAGTGATGATGCAGAGTTAAGCAGCAGATCCAGAATTAAATCCTGGTTTTATGTGCTTGACAGAGGTGTGCTTTATTACAGCGTGACACCCTCCTGCACAGATGGAGTTCAGGGTCTGTCAGCATTGTCCAGCCTAAGTCAGGTCTGTTTCCAGAGCAGGAAGGAGGTCTGGGCTGTAACCCTGCTGTAACCATCCTTCTGAGTCAGGAGTTTGGCAGACAAGGTCTCCTCTGAGGACAGTAGTGTTTGCTAATTACTGTTCCAACTGGTTTGACCTTTTTAAAATTAAAGGAGAATTTGAAAGGAAAAGTATGGGCAGGTCAAGTTTTCCACAATTTCAGATAATTTCTTACAGCCTGAGATATTTTGTTTTATAGCAGTGAGTGCAGAGCATGGGTAAGATGCTATACACTGAAAATTGAGAGTATGCCCCTCCAGGTAACTGGTATTAACCCTCCCCAGAAAAGACCTCCAGGTTACAGGCTACCAAGTAAGGACCAGTTTAGATTCCTGCAGGTCACAAAGAGTGTAACAATTTGGTTTGGATCGCTGTTGTCTCAGAGTCCCACATCTTTGCAAACACCACACTTGTTTTTCAGGCAGGCTGGAAGTGATGCAGTAAATATAACGCTTCTATCAGCAACATCACTTCTGCAAATTTTAGAAATGAACATGGTAATTGGAAATTGTTAAAAACTGATAAACACGTGTGAATGAAAAGGAACTGCTGAGAGGCAATTTAAACGAAGAAAGCATGGAACAAAGAAAAAGCAGCAATAGAATTATTTTTTTTTTTTTTGCACATAAGCAAGTTTTTTCTTAAAGAGTGTATGCATTTACAAAAACCAGAAAACATGTAGGAGAAAGAAAGATGGAAAATGTTTGCACCAAGGGACATGTAAGTTTCATCCAGACATCTCTTTGGGATCAGAAGAGAAGGGGTGAGTATTAATTCAGCACTAGCAGGGTACTGCTTTCGACTCCATCAGTCACACTTATGCTGAACTTGGTAGGAGTTTTGATGGAAGACTTTAGCTGGAAGTGCCACCAACATCAGAATAAGAGGCCTGATCCTGCCACATCTGAGAGCTGGCCTGAGTGAGGGCTGTACAAAACCATCCAGATTAAGGAGCTGCTCCTCAGGGACGCTTTATGTATGCCAGCTTGTCCTCACAAAGCAGAAACTGCAGCACAGAAGCTGGCATGTAAAACTCGAGTATTGAACGATAATAATAAAATAATAAGGTAATTAATACTTAAGATAATGAATAAAATGTTTTTAATGCATGCAGTCAAATTAGATATAGGGATTTAAAGAAAAGTCTGTTGACTGCAGAGCATAGAGATCTTAAAAAGAAAAGTGTGTCCTAATTGTGGATTCAGAATACTGGTGAGAAACTGGCACTAAGCTTAAGTCACAGATTTGGCTTGTACAAACAAAAGACAGAAAGAGAGGACATATCTAAAGGGAAAACTGACCCCCCTCTGTCACCTGCAGTTATAAAAGTCAGGCCAGAGTCTGATTTTCCCTCAGAAGCAAATACTTATGGAATGGTGCTTAGGCCACCTGGGAAGTGGCTTGGAGGAATCTAAATCCTCAGCAAATAATGTTATGTATAATGAAACACTGTAGGGTCCTTCTCTAGACCCTGATGTAGTGTGGGTAGAACTGTTTCACTGGGACTTTCCTTACAGAACTGTGGTTCAAGGACCTGAAACTGTAGGCAGGTAGATATTCATGTCTTCTTAAAAGTTGCAGCCCTACTGGGTAAATGTCCTTTTTTATCTTCTGTGACTGTCATGCGGTCCTACAATATTTACAGGAGCTCTGCAGTATCTCAGTGACCTTTCCAGGATTCAGCAAGTTTCTCCATCTGTCACACTTTAAGTGTCCATCAGGAGTCTCCTAAAGAAAAGACACTTTAATTTCTGTACTCAAACCCACAGTGCTAGTCCTGACTTAAATACCAAGCATAGCCTTCAGGAAAGGCACAAAACTTCTTGTAAGGATATATTTATGCCAGAAGTTATTTTGGGCTCCGATTGCATATGTGAATGTGCTAATCCTTTAACAACATTTTCAGATTTTTAATTGAATTTGTTTAATCCATTTAGAAGACGGTCTCATTCAGAAAAGGCATTCCTCTTCCAAAATAGGAGGCACAACCCACAGAGCAAATTAGGAGCCAATTATGGCTTGACATTCAAACTTTGCATCTTATTGTACACTTTCCGGAGTGTAAATTCACCTCTTTCTCCTTCCCTTAGAGCCGCCCCTTATCCAAGGCCATTTGAGAGGGATAATTCAATGAGTGGTGAGATAACACTTGCCTGAATAAAGAAGCTGCCTGAGCCTGCTGCAGATGCCCCCGGAGAGCTTTCATGCCACCCCTTGCCCTGCACGTGTCCTGTGCTGCCACAGCTCCTCCGTCAGACACACTCACATTGCTAAGGCACACGGAGCTGGAGCCATCTGCTTGCTTCCATTAATTACAACCTGCTCTCAAGATTTCTGCTGGCACTCTCCCTTTTCAGGAGTGCTGAAATGAGACCTGCGAGCATTAGGGGAATTGACCACATCGTCCCACCTTTTAAACAAGAATAAAACCACATGCCCTTCCTAAGAAAAGCCATATCATTTCAGCTTCCTCAGAAGGGTCTGGAGATGTCTTTCTCTGCAAATGACTTTACCACATGCACGAATAAGGCTGGGAGAGGCTGCAGTGTCAAGAAGAGTTGAATTTTCAGCCACTTGCTCTTTAATAAATAATGACAGTCTGCACTTGGAGCTCAGCAAAGAAACTCCTTTGCCTTTCTCCTGCCAGGACACCTAATGCATAATTGCAGGCGTGGACACAAAGTTTCCTGACACAGCAAGGTTAGCGCAGTCACACACTTGGAAAGACAAGCCAATGATATTCAGGGTCGACAGCCGATAAGTGTTAAACCACTCAGGTGTTGTGCTCTTGCTTTGTGAGCTCCTCCATTGGCTTGTTCACTGTGTTTCGGGGAGACTGGCAATGAACTTGGTGACTTCTGGGTCTCACTGCAAAAGAGAGCTGTTCATAACTCTGATAGGGAGATATTTTGAATACCTAAACGGAACAATAGTAATATAATTTGCCAATAAGAAGAAAAACTTCCAGCTCACAGCCTAATAAATAGCATGTTATATCTTACTTATCCTCCCCTCCCTAATATACATGACTAGGGAAGAGTCATGGAGCAAAAAGCCCCCTCACGCTTACACCAATGCTCATGTAAGCATATGATGTTACAGTTTCTATCACAAAAATGTTGAGTCATTTGCCTAATTATTTCCGAATCACTGAAGTAAAATTTCCATCATCTTCTAGTTCTTCCACAGTTCATCTGAACTGCTCTGTCATTAGATCCTGGAGTATCATTAACTTGTCACCTGCCTTACAACCTGCTCCACGCACAGCTTGACATTGCAGCATAAAGAAACAACCTGAATTGTGCTGGATTATTCCCAAATTCACTAAAACCTCCTTCCCATCAGCTGCCATGTGATGCTAAACAATAAAGAGCAGGCTAAATCGAACTGCTCCAGCGTTGCTTAGAGCCACCCATGCAGCTGCTCCTTAGGGTTCCTACCAGATCCACCCTTCCTGCCCAGGAGAATTCAATGCCCTTGTTTGTCTTAGACCAGCATCTGCTACCTCATCCCAGATACAAAGAGAAAGAGAAAAGGCAACTTAAGTTTGCAAAGTGTTTCATGTTCGTGCCTCTGCCTGGTTTCCAGTCCCTGCCACAGACACGGGGAATTACAGTGCCCTGTGCGCTGGGGTTGCGAGGTGAAATCAGAGCAGCTTCATTAGCAGCCCTGCTGCTGGCAGGAAAGACCCCGGTGCATCTCTCAGTCTGCACAGGATAAGAAATCAGAATGCAGATTGGTCTTGGAAGAGCCACAGCATCCCCCACCAACAAAACCTTGGAGTTATTGCTCTGAAACGCAGAGGTAGGAAATTTGGGAACTTCTGAGGAGAACTGATGTGGTTTACTCATTTCTGCCTTTTGTTCAAAATACATATAGACATCTGCAGTCTGAGGGTCATAAAAGTCACCAAACAAGTGCCACTCTCAGAGATCAACGGCAAATAAAGGAACATCTACCCAGCTGTTAAAATGATGCAGCCCATAAACGCCAAGAAAGAGCGACTGTTTAGAAGGGCTGTACCTCTGCTACTTCTCTCTTTCCTTCCCATCCTTTCTGGATGCCCTTCAGATGGTTCTTTCTTGCAGAAAAAGGAAAGTGGAGTGGGACAGGGGGTAAGAGTTGTGAATAAAGAGCTTTAAATCAGAAGCACAGGTTCTGAACTCCTTTTCGATAGAGAACTGTGAGTCTGACAGTTCACGAGCCCGAAACCTGACCTCCCTCTCCCACTCCCAGCAGAAAATGAAGGAGATGGAAGGTTGCAGCGTTAGCACATTAAAGTGCCTTCTTAATCTATTCTTGCCAAGCAGCTGATTTGGGGTGAACTTGCTGACAGCTCTGTAAACCTTCCTAGACTAATCTCTGCTAGTGAATGACATTCACAAGGGTTAGATGGCTCAGATTGCAACCTTGGGCTAGAACTCCCATAAAGATTCTCAAATTCAATAACCGACTATGAACAATTCAATTAGAGAATCATCTCCAGTCAGTTTAACTAGAATGTTCTTCACACAAAGTTCTTAAATTCCCTAGTCTTCAGTAAACCAGGGCATTTATTCTCCCTATCAAGCATCATCTACTTGTTATTTGCTTGGCTTCAATATTTCAGCAAGTGCTTTAAAAACATTTGGTGTTTAAAAATGTAGGTGGTGAATTAATATGCTGGTTTCCTGTTTCTTAAACCCCAGTGATGCCAGGCACCAGATATTAAAGGCAACACTTTTCTACTGAGTTCTCACCACAAGAATTATACATTCACGTTGTTGTCAGAGGGCTTAGCACTGGATTGAATCAGTTCAGTGCTCTTAGCATATCATCCCCTTAAACATCTGTAAATGAATAAAGCATATTTGATGAAAATCTGTCACGCATTAGCCGTCTGCATTAGCAGGTTTTAAAATTTTAATAAGAATTATGTTAGATTTTAATAATAATGAAGAGCCCAACCTTGCCTGCATGGAACGTAAGGGGACATTTTTTTGCGCACAAATTAAGGAGTTCTAAATGCATGAACTACAGAGCAGAGCTTACACCAGTGATGGTGAAGAAAATCATACGTGGTCTGCAAACTATTCACAGGAGAAAAAGAACATAAGGATCAGGGAAGGAGAATTAATAAAAAGTATATACGAGGAAATGTATGCACAAAAGATTTGCTCACATTGAAAAGAGAGGAAGAATAACATTTTTTTTCCAAGGAGACCAGCCCACACCTCCATAAAGTCCCATGAAAATCCCATATGCCTAAAGCTGGGTACACCTGGACATTTGGTTAGTGCTGAGTTCAGCCACAATGGAAATTTAAGAATTTCTTTTTGAGAAAAGGCAACTCCATTAAGGCCAAGGAATTATCCTGGCCTTAGAATTGGACCTGTTACACTCTTTCCCATGTCTCATTGGATTTGTTTCCTGATAATTGTGGGTCCCTGAAAAATATCCTTCATTAGTCAGTAACAGCTTAATGAGCCAGATTCTAGGAAAAAAACCTAAATCCACCCCCATGAGATTTTACCAAGAGCATATAGTGAACATTAGTGACTTCTACCCTCTTTACCCCATCACAAGCTGTCCACTGACTCAAGAAATGGTTCAAAACAGGACCACAGACATCTCTGAAGCCTCTTACACCGTGGAATGTTGCTCACGTTCCACCTTCTGCTGAGATCAGTCAAAGACAAACAGCAGCCCACTGTTCCCAGACAACAATCCTTTACTGGGGCTGCACAGCCCGCAAGAGCTTTGCCCAGCACGTGCCTTTGCAAAGCACATCAGCCACCTTTGGAATTCCTGTTTCCACGTATGAAAAACAGGACTGAAAGGTTTGCTCCGCTACAGAGCAGACAATGAACAGTCATTTAAGAACCCGTCTGGTCAAACAAGACCCGCTAGAAATGAAAAATGACATTCCTGATACAAGCTAATTACTGTAGTTCCAGCCATCCAGACAGGAGCCAGGTATAAGGGAATGCTTCCTGCATTTCATTTCCCCCAGAATCACAGGTATTAATGAACCTGACATTTCAAAATGGTGCTGCCACTGACATTTGAACACATGCGGATTATACAGAGGGTTGTAACCATCTGGTTTTTGGAAAACTTACTCTGGTCTCTGTGACCTGGCTGAATGGCCGTGCAGGGAAGCATTTAAGCTGCTGAGAGATAGAACAATTTTTTTCTTCCTTCATCCCCGATATTTAACAGCTGTAGTAAGAGAACAAACCCTGGCTCACACAAGGCTGCTGACTTTTCAGCAGCAGTAACAATTTCTGCGGACATTAGCCAGGGGAAGTAAATAAGGAGCAGATTAAGGACTCATGACCATGCTGGTTTTCTGATTAGAAAGTAGAGGAGGCGGTTTAGTGATTAGATTTGGGTGAATTTTTGTTTGAATAATGAAACACCAGGAAAATTATGATGCACTGCAAGATTGGGAAACACCTTGGACATTTTTTCCCCCCTGAAATCTTAACACTTTTTCCAAAACAAAAGCCTCTCCCAGAATGACAAAGAGGTTGGCAGGCCTGGCACAGAGCTCTGGTCTTCCCAGCGTTTGGAGCAAAACATCTTCCTACAAGCCTCGAGTTCCTTATAATAAAAAAACAAGGTCTGCTGTTTTCGGTTCACGTAACGTCCCAAAGCCAAATTTTCAGGTAGTTATCACTACATAAAAGCAGCCTGACCCTTCCCCAAAGGCTGGGGCAAAAAGGCTGCCCCAGCCCCAAATGCAACACACGCAACCCATGCCCGAATGTGAGCCCAGCCCCAGGCACAGGCTGGCACACACCCCCCCACCCCATCAGCTGCTGCACGGCTGCTGAAAATCTTCTCTTTAAGCAGGAAAATGTCTTCGTTGGCCCTGCCCTGAGAATCCCTGGGTGAGAAGGGAGATTTGGAGGCTGTGCCATGGCAGCCCCCTAAGTATGTCATGGGCACGAGGCCCCCAGAGATGCCCCGTGGGCTGACCCAGTGCCAGGGCTGCTGACAGATGTTGGCACTGGCAGCCAGGGACCTGCACACTGACAGTCCCTGCTGCACAGAGCGGAATAGCCATCCCCCTGTCTCTCATTAGTGTTCCTCCCAATTCCCATTTATGATCTTCTCGCCATACTTACAAGTGCCTGGCTGTTAATAAGCGCTGTCAGTCCAATTATTGTGTTTCAGATAAATACATTGCAGCAATTAATAGAGAGTAACAATTTGATTTTGAAAGATATTGGCTTGCCCCAGTATGAAAAATGACTTGACTGTCAGTGCAAGCTCAGCTAGTCTTCCATTAGATTATACGTGCAGTTCATATGGGGAATCATACAGAAATCCCTCATCAGTAAAATTATATTCATTAGCTTGCAGTTTAGAAATGAAGCTGGTAAACCAACTTTATCTGCTCTCTGTGGGGTGAAGAGACTTTCGATAACAGCTTTTTAATTAGATGAGCCTCCTTGGCATCAGCACGCAGATAAGTGGAACGGCATGAATTACCTATACTTTGCAGAAGTAGATCCTTTGATTTGGAGTACAACAACAACAAAAAGATTTTAACATCAAAAGTACTGGGGACAAGACTGCTTGTGAGTAACAGCATCTGTATAAATTACAGCAGGAACAGCTGCAGCCGAGATGAATGCCTGTAAAAATGAGCCTACCAGAAGAAGTCTGTTCCCATCAAAACCCAGAAAAATCCAGTGCCAAGTGAATATTAAAACTTCCAGCCAGTTCCCGCTCAGATAAGAGCTGCCTCACACTCACTTTTGCTTAGGGGACCTTGATTATAAAGCATTTATCACATTTTCATCCCTTGTTAAATGATTTCTTCCAGGGGAGTTCTTTATTGGCAAGCGTATCTAGTGCTTCCATATGCCAGGCAGGCAGGAAAAACTGCAGGAGAACGGAAAGGCTGCATATTTCATTCAGTCCCTGGTTGCACGGTTTTATGCTTCTGGGGCACTCAGCAAACGATAGGAGGTTTAAATAAAGCTATTTCCAAGGAAATGGCTGCTAAGTTTCCCCCTTTGAACCTGCAAGTCCCGTAACTTCTCGGGTGGGAGCGAACCGAGTGCCAAGCTCGGTGGTTCCCACTGGAGCACCAAAACTGGGCTCCTGGGAAAACCCAGCTCCCTTGCAGCAACTTTTATTCACAGCTGAGGCTCGAGGCTTTCACAGACCCCACACATTCTTGCCTTGCTGCTCTCTCAGTAGAGAGAGCAGGAAAATCAAGCTGGGGGCCAACAGGATGACTGCAAAGTCACCCCCGGGAATAGGAAAGGATCTGGCTCTTTGCCTCTGAGTATTGGCAGAAGATTGCCTTCAATGCTGGCTTTGAACCTCCTGTTTGCTGACACACGGAGCTCGTCAGGGTCTGGGCACTCACGCAGAATGGGGACACTGCTGCATTTGTCTTTGCCTTTGAAGACTTTGGTAAGAACCCATCTTTTTCTGCCTGGTAAGGACAAGCACACTGAATCACTGAATCTGATGTGCATTTGCCTTCAGCAGTTGCTGTGTGCACCCCGAGCTTCCCTCTAAACTTTCTCTCATCATCTCCATGCTCTACGTGCTTCTGGCACTCAAGGTCAGAGCTCCCATTTCCATATTGAATGTCCAAGGGCAGCATCTCCAGGTCACTCATTAGTCACTACCATTGCCTCTGTCAGAGTCTCCTGGCTGGAGGCTGCCTTAACTGTGTCTCACCTACCACTGCTGCTGTTCTGAAAACAAAATATAATGTCCCTGCTGCAAAGGTCAGAAGCTGTAACCTGGCACAAACGCTGTGCCCACAGAGAGCACAATCTTCCTGGGTAAAGAGTTGACCCCTGGCCCATCCTGGGGGGCTTTTACAGAGGCAGAGCTTGCTCGGGGGAAACAGAACAGCAAAAGCTAAGCCATAGGCTCTGTTCTCCTCCTGTGCACATACCAATGGCTTACACCATCCAACCTAGCCCAGGAAGTGTCCCCAGGGTCCTACAGCGGGCACCTGTTTGTCCCCAGTTCTGTCTAAGAGGTAGATTAATGTCATCTGAAGACAATGCAGAGCCAGGCAATTTTTAGAGGCTCCAAGAACAGCAGGATTTCTAAAGTCCACATGAGAAGGTGACTGGTTCTCAACCCTCAATGTCCTTTAACATGAGTTAAGAGGCAAAAGCAACCTCCTGAGCAGACAAGAGGTTGGTCTGACCCGTGATCGAGTGACTCGTTTCTCATGCCAGGATGCTGGATAGGGGAACACCAGAGCTGTGCACAAGCTGTCTCCACTCCCATGGAAGAAGCTGACAGGTGGGATACCTTGGGTCCGATTCTCATCTTGCTGTGCCCGAGTGACACCATGGAGACCTGCTGCAGGAATAGCTCTGTGTGCCAAGATCCCAGGAGCGTTTTTGTTCTCCAGCAGGCGCACGGGGACCAAGACCCCTCTCACTCTCCTCCAGCCCAGGTTCAGGTCCATTAATATTCTTCCTCCATACGATTCCTCTCCCGGAGCACAGGTCCAAGTTTGCTCCCGAGGCAGGTAAAGCTGGCTGCCACACGGATATTCACCGAGGCTCCTCGTGTTGTTAGCAAGTTCTATTGAAAATTCTGTAATGCTCCCCTGTGTGCTCAACGCTGAATTTTATGGAAAAAGGTCTTGCCAGGGTTTGAAATAATTGCTGGGAGAGAAGAGGCAAGCAGAGGAGCACACACCTTTCTGAACAAAGACAGTGATTTTACATACCACACAGCACCATTGTAATTTAAATGATGTCGAATGTAGCTCTTAGGAACTCTCTGCTCCAAGAAATAAACTCCCAGACAGTTTTAATACCATTCAGTTGTCAAACAAAGTAGTAATTTACATAATAGTGTACTACTACATCTGTGAAAGTCCCAACTCTTCCATAAGGCTCCTTGGCATAACGTGCCTCCAGGAATATTTACATTATTTTATTCAGTACAATGCAGCTCTGTGGGTCCCGGTGGATTGAGCTGTCCCAAATGCACTTTCCTTGAAAATGTGGAAGTCTTTTGTGCTTTTCTGACAGAAGAAACTTGAACATCTCAAAAGATTTGCAGAAGCCCACTGTTGGCTCCAGCACACACCTGCCTGCCAGCTGAGTTATGGAAATGGCTTGCATGCCTTCTCCTGCTTCCCAGCAAGTGAAAGGTAATGAGCAGAAAAGGGACTAATCAAATCCCGAATTCGATTCCTATTCTGCACGCTGCTGCTACTTTGTACTCCCCATTCCCTTGTGCCTACACGTACATTGGGACTAAAGAGGTTTTTGTTCAAGCAGTCAGAAGGGAGGTGTGACAGCACTGACCACATCTGATCCCAGCGGGCAGAGGGCACGGCAGGGCAGCCACATCCCCCAACAGCTGGCTTTTATCACAACATCAATTAATCTGATTAACATGTGCATTCCAAACATCCATAAGCTCTGCTCAGGCTCGTTTTTGCTATCTTACCTGCAAGTTCTGGATTGTGGGGTCATCCAGCTATTCACAGTGTTTTAATTTGAGTGTTATGGTAGGACAGCTCCCTCCCCAGATACCCAAATAAGCTGCAGCTCAGCTTGTGAAGAATCTTCTAGGACACTTATAAAGAAACGTGTGCACATGATTATCCAAGAACGGTTCCGCTATAAAATTACAGCTCAGCCATCTGAGTGTTTGCTTTGATGACAATCTAATCCTTGCCCTTCCCTCAGCAGGGCTGTCTTGGCTCATCTCTCTGCTCTGATAACCTTGCTGAGAACACAAGTAGCTGCAGCTCACAACTTTCCAGTGCGTGTGTTGTTTTGTCAGGTTTATGTGGAGCATTTTAAGAAGTACTGCAGTCATTAACGAACAGAATTTCAATCTGCTATCATCTGCTCATGTAAGTGGGGGGACTTTTTACTTCTGTGGTGTTAAAATCCCCACCCTTCAGGTTTCATATTGGCTCTCAGGTGTTATAATGACTGGCCTTGCATGCAGAACATTATTTTACAGTACTACATCTTGTTCAAGTCAGCCTTCAGTTTCAGGAGCTGAAGTCCTCACTCTAAAGTTAAATGAAGCCATATTTTAATATTCTTCATTGCATAAGTGTATAATCAACTTCAGGGGAAGACATCTTAAAATGTCCCAAGGTTTTCCAAAACAGGATAAATAAAGTCAAGAATACAAAAGATAAGACATCTTTTACAAGACTCAAACCCCAAACACTAGGAATACGAAAATGGTTCAGCCCTTACAATCAGAACAGAGCTCTAAATAGGACAAATATCTATTTTTCATTGTGGTAATTCTTAGTTCACTGCGTTTAGCTGAGGAGACCCTAACTGAGGTCTTGCGAGTGAGTTGAACTTGTGTTTTCAGGGGCTAAATCTCTCCTATATCCCAGCATGGATTGCCCATACAAGTAAGGAGCAAGAATCCACACCTAAGTAAATCACCACACTTTGGAGGAAATTCTCTCTTTGCCAGGAAAACAGGAGTATTTATTTTACTATGATACAACTTCTTTCCTTTTCATCCTTTCCGTTCTCATTTCCCCAGAAAGGTGGGAGATCACAATGTCACTCAGACTCCAGTTTCATGGACAAGCTTATACACGTGGAAAAAGGGATTCAGGGTTCACAGCCTTAGTACATCAGAATGTCAGTGTCAGAATACAATGTGAGAAAAAAACTCAAACTTGAAATAAAGATTTTTAGCGCTTCCTTACTACCCACAGTATATATTGTAACAATGTTCTTTTTCTTTTTTTTTTTTTCCTTTTGTCTCTTACTGTTTGTGGAGATGGCAAAGGTGAAACTGAAGCAATTATCAAATAAAAATTGTGGTTTAGATATTTTGCAAGGTCACCTAAACCTTGGAATAGCTGACGCTTTGGTACAGACAGAAATAGATGAATCAACACACAGTCATTTTTCAGAATGTTCAACTATGAATTGGTGATTAACCTTTGAAATGTATTATGAGGGAAAGCGGCTGGTTCTCTGTCTCATTGCCTTCAAATCAAAGCTACTCATCCCTCTATAGCACGTGCTATAGCTAAGGCCAAGCTACTGTGAGCAACACAGGACTATCTGTCCAAAGCTCTTCATCCCATTCTTTGTACCACAAAAGCAGATAATCTCTGTCAGCTGTAACTCTGTTAATAACGTGAATAAAATTTCTAGTACCCACAAGCCACTATTTTAGCGTTCAAGTCATAAGCTCATTTCATCTTTCTTTAATGGTGTGTGGAGAAATGACGGTGTGTTGGTGTTGCCACACTGGAAGCCCCTGGAAACAGTGCCCTTGCCTTGAATTCTGAATTTTCCTAATGCTTCTTGTCAGGTTACAGAGATACCAGTTTCACCTGGGTGGGAATCAGTCCAGCTGGCAGTCAAAGAGAACCAGCACTGAGCAGGCACAGAATAGAGCAGTGGGAGCAACAATCTTGGCAAAAAACACCACTCAGGAGTGGGAAACTGCTCATGTTCCTCACTGGCATTTGGTGATTTTTGGGGTACTTTTTCTTCGTGGAAATACAACAAAGATTTCAGCTTCGTAACGAAGTACGAGGGCTTGCCCTTCATACAGTGCATTTTATGAGAGGGGAAAGCAAGTTTGTTGAAATAACTCTCCAGAGCTGGTGAAAATGACAGACTGTCACCACAGCCTCAGTTGTGACTGTTCACTGCTTCCAGCTGCTGCCAGACCAGAGAAAAGTGCTCCTCAGGTCCTACAAACCTGGATTTCCACTCTACCGTGGAGCTTTAGATCTAAGGCTCTGCTTGGCTGAAAAGAAAGATTTACACAACTCTGTAATATGAAAATGAGGAGAGGATCATGTTTCTGGAAGATATGTATCTTTTCCAAGCCAGGAATGCATTGTACATCCAGAAGTGATTTGCAATTACTCAGAATTAAGAGGAGGGTATGAACTACCTGAATGAAGGCAGAGCTGGGAATGGAGAAATCTCTGAAAGTGTGTTGTACCATGGCAGAGAAAAGAGATACATTAAGCCCTTCAAAAAAACCCAAACTGAGTTTGAAAACCTACTTTTTCAAAATTAGAAATACCCAGGTACTGAAGTCCCACTCTCAGACCATCTTGGAAGAATAACAACTAGCTGTCAGTCTCCAGCTCCAAAGACCCAATAAATCCTCCTCTCCAGGTATATGTGGCCATGACTTTGATTTCTGTAGTCACTGATGAGTACAAACAGAAGCCTTTTATTGTGCACCAGACACAAAAGAAAGTTTGTGGCCATTGTTTTTAATCTATGCCACCTTCAAAGGTCAAAACTGATGAATATCAGGTGACTAACCCTAGTTATGTGGTGGTTATGAGCCTGTCCAGAGATGTACTGGCAAGGCACTCTATGCTTTGCCTATTGCTTATGTCAGAATAAAAGACCAGCAAATACCCTTGGCATTCCTCCTGTGACAAACTCATTCTCCTGGGACAGAAGCCGGAGTGAAGGATTTGGTTTGTGCTTGACCTTGAAGAAGATATTTGACCTTTGAGTAGTCATACTAGAAAACCAGGTCAAGAGAAGAACTTTAATGAGAACCCAATGCTGTATCTGAACTGAATTTTCATGAGTTCATGAATTATAGAAACCCCAGCAACAGAGGTGGTATCAAACTTATAATTCAATTTCAGTTGCTATTCCAGCATACAGAGATCCAGTGGGAATCTGAACGACTTTTGTGAGGAGTTCTTTTTGTTACATTTGAATACCAAATAATGCACCGATTTGATTCACACACCAGATAAAAACCCCTAGGTCTGATTCTTCTTCAGCTACCTCACAGTGGGTATTCTCATATTTAAATACCCTTATTATTGCTGGGTGCCACATTTCATGAGTGTATATGTGGTTAAAGAAATTACAGGACAGCTGAAAACCATTCTGTGTTTGGAATCATACTCAGCCTTGCCTGAAACTTCCCCCAGCTTTGCTGGATGCTTTAAAAAACACAGTCACCCTCCAAAATACTAAATACAGGCAGCCACTCTGCAGCCTTTTCACGCATTTGGTGGAAGTTTTAAAAAAACACCCCAGCCCTGTTGTTTTACAGAAGCTGTTGGTGACTCCGGCAGGTGGGAAATGCTTCTCCTGCCTGTAAAACCTGTGCGGTGCAACTTTGCTTAACTAACACATCACAGAGTGTGCGCACGCAGAAACAAAAAGGACAGTTCGGAGCCTTTTTATCTCTCTTGCCTGGTGAACTGTCACTGAAAGGGACTGTTCGCATGGAGCCCTTTTTTGCTCAGGAGCCAGGCAGGTGTTGGAAGGAGCCAGGGCCGTGTCTGGCAGCACCAGTTTGCTCCTCTGCCTTAAGAGCTGCTGGTGGAAAAGGAGAGGCAGCCCCGTGGAGCAGATGGCCTGACGTGCTTCAGCACCCTCGCAGCACATGGGATGCTCTGCAGCAGCACAAAGATGCAGCTCCAGCCTTGCAAGCCCAGAACTGCCTCCTAAGTTATTTATTTCCCAGATCAAGCTAAATAATGATGTGGGGAAGAATTTGATTTTGTGATGCAGAGTGATTCAACACAGTATGACTACAAGCTTTGCTGGGGCTCTTCAGCAGAGATGAAAATTCTGCTGCTCTGCTAATGGTTATGGGTAGCTAGTCATGAGGCATTAACCAGCTGTCATTAATAAAATCTCTGCCATCCACCAATTTATAGACATATAATCTGTGCTATGGCCAAAAATACTACCTTCTGGACCAGGTGACAGGATCACAAGATATTGCAGTTTACTTTGGTTTGGTTTTGCAGAGGAACTGGCGTTCTTGTTGTTTGGATCAACCCTAATGAAACATCTGCTAGGTTTTAATTGAAATAAAATGGAAGGCAGTTGCATGAACAGGTGGAAGGAGAAGATGATATACCATAGAGCTCAAATCCCTCCATGTGTTCAGAGACTTTGCAAAGTCCCAGCTATCACATCCATATAACAGCGATGGAGTGTGTCAAGAACATTTCGATTGTGCACACGAGTCTGGGTAAAAAGGCATCGACTTAGCTGGGAAACAGCAGAAAGACAATATTCGAGCAGCCTTACATTACATCCAGGTAATGACTGGTGTCATGGTTGCTCACTTCTGATGTACTACATGGTGGCATTTTCCAGTTGGGAGAATCTGGACTATTCAAATCATTCACAATAAAATGTGAAACAACAGCCAGACATCAAAATACATGAAGCATATAGTGAGTATGATGGTAAAAAATCCCAAACCAACCAAAATCCTGAGGACTGTTCCTGTCCTGTCCCCATCCTTTGTCACAAAAAGCCACCTCGAGGGTCATGAGGCTTTGCTCCTGGAGCCAGGTGCCCAACTGAGCGGGGCAAGATTAGCTGCTTCGGTTCGTGTTTTGTTTAGGCACAAAGAGAGGTGGGGCCCTTCCCTGGTGTGCTGCCTGCTGAACCTGGCACGAGAGGAGCTGCCATCTGCCCGTGGCAGAAAAGGGAAGGCAATGACGGGGGCCACTCGTGCTCCACACAGCCCTGACCCCGGCAGGAGAGAGAAGGGAGGCAACTGTGGAACGTGCCTGGTGAGTGCCCAGTGCAGGAGCCACTTCCAGTGTTAGCATTAAGGGACAACTTCAGTTTTCAATGACACAAGTGAACTTTGTGGGCTAGAAAACCTGGCCCCTTGCCAAGGAATGCTTAATACTGATTGATTTAAATTAGGTCTGTCCTTTAAGCATTGGCTTTTATGCATTTATTGTCAGCAAGCATGTAAGTTTTCATCTATTATTACTTTGGTGGGTACTTTCTTCTAAACCAGTATTTTTAGAACTAACTAACTAACTAACTAACTAACTAACTAACTAACTAACTAACTAACTAACTAACTAACTAACTAACTAACTAACTAACCAACTAACTAACCAGCTAACAAACCAACTAACCAACCAACTAATGAACTAACTAACCAACCAACTAACCATCCAACTAACCAACAATCCAACTAACTAACCAACCAACCAACCAACCAACCAACCAACCAACCTACATGAAATCTGAAAGCCCCCCTCACTTATCTCAGAGGAAATTCTTGCCATGAACTTTTCCTGTTGCAAACCAACTCCTGCAGAACCCTTAGTGTGCACCTTGCTCCTCGGTAGATAGAAACTGTTCAGTGTATGGGTTGTTTATGTTTAATAAACTTTACGATCTATCAGGTTGAAACAGATCAATGTTATAAAATACGCAAGAATTGTTATTGTACGCAAACGTTCACTACTTTTTGAGATACAACACATAAAGCCTTTCTGATTTTTGCTTTCAAGGTATTAAAAGTTCTCTAAGGACTAATGGGTTTGTAAAATTTCAGGTCAATATCAAGGAATAGGGGGAAAGCACATACCCTGTTACATTTAAAGGATCCTTCATTTCAAATAACTGTAAAAAACAAGGAGTTTTTCTGACATGCTCAACTCTTTAATATGGAAAAATATCTGCAGTCTGTGTTTTGATTTAGCAAATGAAACAGCAGTGGTATAAAAATGCATAAAACTTGGGGAACATTTTGCCTTCCGAGGGATGAAATCCAGGGCACTGCTCCCAGGCCAAGGGGTGTGAAGCCTAATGAGGCACAAGCCTGGCAGAAGCTGATAATTGAAACAATTTCAGAGCAGTAAAAACGGGCTGGAGACAGCTGAGCATCAGGAAGGGAGGATGACCTTGGTATGAACCTGCTGCACACCTAACCCCAACACGTGCTGTCCCGTCCAAGGGCAAGGAAGTCACCAGATCTAATTAATTAGAACAGATAATTCAGCATGTTTAAAAGCCTCTCCTCCCTGGGGTTTCAGCCCATGAGATAACGCAGAAACAAAGCACTTGGAAGGTGGGTTGGTTCTGACCTCCCATACTGTGGGCTATTTCCATAACTTTTCTTGTAAAAACTTCATTTCCCCCTACGGAATTTTGTGTTGACTTGTGAGTTTTGGATATGCCTCTCAAAACAAAGCAGGCTGCTCTAGCAAAATGGGTCTTTTCAGAGTTTAGAGACATGTTTTCTTTCTATCTTCCATCTACATTTGTAAATCACATCTTCCCTGGCAGCTACAGTGATTGATTTTCTACTAGTTCAGATGCAAAAAGAAACGTTTGATCTGGAAAATGCATTTAACAAGTTGGTGTTTTTTTCTTTTTTAATCAGTTTGTGCTGTCACAAAACATGATTAATACACATTTTTGTATGTCACAGTTTGTCTCTGAATGTGAATCACCTTCCACATTAAACAAGAGAACCTTAAAAACAATGATGAAGTACAAAGTTGCACACTGGGATAGGATTATAGTTCCTAGATAAATGTCTCTAAAGATCTGGGCCTGTTTGATCCAGGTCCTTTGATGTCCTGGCCTGCCTGTATTTGTTATATTCATGCATGCTTTGTACAACCACGGAGTTATAAACCTTTTCAGCACTGGTATCACCCTTATTTACAACACAGATAAAAAAGCACCAAGACTGTTTTTCTCTTGTGCTCATTCCCTGTGATAGTTTGTGAATCCAAACATTCAAGAACAGAAAGAATCGGGTAAAATAATAGTCATGGCCCAAGAGAGGAAAGGCAGGGAAGTCCAGCAAATAATTACACTTTCTGTGATGTGATTCTTGACACTAACTCTGGGTTTCTGTAAAGGTGAAAGGACATGAAGCCACAAAGCAAAAACACCTCACATTGCACAGAAGAAGACACAGATCTGGCTCACATTAGAAAAGAAGGTGGCCAAGGTATACAACAGCACATGGGCATGAGACATGAGTAAAGAGAGAAAAAAGTTGAATATTAGGTCTGAATTCATTTTTTATGGCATTTACATGACCCAAGTTCTTCAAGAAACACACATGAAGCAGAATGAAGACCTGAGGTTTTGCAAAGCATCCTGAATTTTGGATTTTATTCTGCACCATTAAAGTGCATAAACCTCGTAATCACAAGGGCACACACTGTTCTGGACTGAAAAGAATTTAAAAAAGGGTAATTGCCACCTCTTACAACACAAGCATTCAATGATCTTGTATGGGGTTTCAAGCAACAACCACAGATGTTTCAAGGAAAGCCAGAGAAGCTACGCAGCAGACAATACTCTAGTGTAGACAGAAGTACTTTCTAACACAATTAATGCTCCATTTTTTGTCCAGGAGCCTGATAGTCTGTATTGCACCCAACCAGATTTCTATGTATCTGAAGAAGGCCTTGGTGTTTAAATGTGAAAACATAAGGCGAGTTGTGTCACCAATGCCACAGATAAAAGGGCTGTACATTTGCACAGGTGGCATCTCCCCAAGCCCTGCAGTGGATTACACAGAGAGCTAATCCAGCTGGCATCATTCTTTGTGTAAGAAGAGACTTATCTGGAAGACCACTGAGCATGGTTTTCTTCTCTGAGGTTTACAGATAAAACCATACTTGCATCATGAGTTTAAATATTTGTATTATTTATAACATAGGCAACCAGATGCCTCTCGTTGCTTTGCTCTGTCAAGCCAGTAACTTCTCAAGGACCTTTTAAAATGGATGAATTCCTTTGCTTGTGCACTCATGGAAAGCAGCAGGGAACACTGGATTTCCTTAGCACAACCTTTAGCATCACATGGAGTAGGTCGCAATAAACAGTACATATTCTCACATTTCACTGAAAGAAGCCAAACTCTTCCATTAAAATAGATTAAGCAAAATTTAACTAAAAAAGCACTTGCTCATGCATGGTGGGATCTGACCTCGTGTCTATCAGCCACGTGGTCTGCACTGGGAATGCAGTGACATTTAAACAAAAATAATTGGGTACACATTTCTCTTGGCTAGTGCTCATCATCCACGATCTCATTTTCACCACTCTTTCTCTGGTCCCAAGGAGCAGAAAACTAACAATTTTTTTCCCCCCCTTAGCATGAAAAGGAAACTCACGGAGCAAGACAGCAGAGTTAATAGGTGCAAGATATAATTTTTCTAATTCTACAGTTTCTACATCTGCAATAAGAACTCCAGCGAGTTACATTAACAAAACCTAAGTTCTGTTTCATTATTTTTATAAACTTCTGAGTGCACACTGCTTTCACCCTGTAGTTTGATCTTCCAAGTACTTTAAGGTCTTACACGGTTAAAAAAGAGAAAAACTTGTTGGCTCTTTGGTATTGTGGGGGGAAACCACTTTTGGACCCTATTTGAACACATAATGTTTCTTTATGAGCAGGTTCTGGGATTCCTGGGGAGCACGAAGGGCTGCAAATGTTTCACAAGTCAGAGATTAAGTTTCCTCAGTAAGACTGAAATGTTTTAGGATACCCTGCCAGCGAAGACTGGAGTCCCTTCTCTCACCAGCTTTAATAATGACAGTGAAATGAATCCCCAGCGTGCCTTGTCACTGACCTATCAGGCATGTTTAATGAGCTTTCCTCTTAAATATTATATTGCCCAGGGCCTTGAGACACCTTTTCCTATTTATAACCTGTCCCAGTCTGGGTCAGCCCTTTCATACTTTGCCCGTGTTCCTCTTCCAGTCCCGTTCGCAGAGATACAAACTTGGAAGCTGGAACTCAGGAGCACACTCAGGAGCTCCTGCCTTCCCCAGCGAGCTCAGCATGAGCTTTATTTACACCACTGCTTCCCAGCTGCATTAAAAAAAGTAAAAAGAAAAAAAAAAAGTCTTCAACACGTGCAATTCCCAAACCTAACACTTAATTTACTAAATCAGAACAGATTGCCCTACTTTTTTACATCCTAGTAATTGTCCATTAATAAATCCTACTCCTGCCCAGCCTTACCCTGCAGTTAACCAGCAGCATTCCCGGCACCGGCAAGATGAAATTCAAAATTGTTCCCAGGAGGGCCATGAGCAGGAAATAAGCTTTTGCCCTTGGCAGGCATCAGTGATAATGGTGAGTGGTAAGGGGCTGACCTACATCCATCCCAGAAACACGTGAGCTAAAGAAAGACTCGAATGCCACCACTTTGATCTGCCTACCTGCCCCAGTCTGCTCACAGGCATCAGAATATCCCGTATCTGGAATTAGAGCCAATCTTGTGGGGTTTTTTTGGTGCCATTAGGAGTGGGAGCCACGGAAATTGCTGTGTAAGGAAACAAGCCAACACTTTCTGGGCTAACCCGTCACTGACCATACTTGGCTGTAGACAAAGAGCAAGGGCAAAGGAAGAAAATGTATTTGAGGATGAAAATTACACACCTGGACTAAGAAGGAAGAGAGGAGTGAAGGGTGAACGGGGCCAGGTGCTGGAGACACACACATGGGTCCTCCAGCAGTGTCTGAATGTGTTTAGAGGGCAGGGTTTCCGTGGAGCCCTGGGACTGTTCAAGAGCTCTGGGAATTAGGATTTTCTATGGTTTTTCTATAGCTACCTTAGTGGTGGTACAGAATACTGCCTGTTAAGCTGCAGCCTCCCTCTCTGCTCATCAAATTCTCTCCATGCTTATCAGTCGAAAGTGATGGAGGTCCAGTGGCCCCGAGTAAGACCCGCACCAAGATTAACTGGACGGTGCTCCCTTTGTACCGACAAACTCAAGAGGGGTCGTACTTTGGGGCTTACATTTTCACTTTTGCTTAAACTAAGTTATTCTTTGTCCTGTGGAAGTTACAAGTGAAACGGAAAAACCCCCTTCTCGTTAAGCCACGGCTGGAAATAGTTCACGAGCCCTCTCGTGGTTCTCCCCGTCAGCTGCACTTCGGAGGCATCAGGTCACTGCAAAGACGCAGAACACAAGCTGTGCCTACAGAACAGAAGGTCAGGGTTGGGTAGCACTCAGTGCCTCTGTGCCCCTCCCATCTGTGGTGTGTGGAGAGCAAAAGACACAGGAGGAGCAGATCCTGCACAACCCCTTGTTCCCCTTCTAACCATGAGTACCCCGCCCTCCGAGGGATGAGCATTCTCTTTTTAAAAATTACTGTTTAGCAGCTATTTATAAGTTTGCTTAGTTTACAACTCTCTTGTCTTCCCTTGTCCTCCCCTGAGCAAACAATTTCTTTGCCTTCATTTGGTTTCACCAGCTTGCAAAGAAAACCTGTAAAAGGGCACAGTGACCTCCACATTTGTGTTGGCTTCTTCAAATCTGTTTAGACAATCTGATTCCACGTTATGTGAGGACAAATCAATTTTTGTTAGAAGACAATTTTGGTCTGTATTTATCCAGAAGACTCAGAATAACTCTGATTTAAAACAAACGATTTTCCCCATAGATAGTCAAGAACTCATATGAAAATTATTAAATACCACACATACGCAAAGACAAAGTCTCCATCCCATTTTCAGCATGTCACTAGGATCTCTATTTAAATTGCTGGGAGTTCAGAAGAGAAGTTACAAATCATGGTCCAAGTGGGAAAGTTGAGCTCTTTTTTTTTCCAAACTGAAAGATGGTAATAAAGAGATAATATTTGCTTCAGGGAAAAAGCTTTGGAGCAAGTGTCACCCATTTGATCAGCGTGCTGTCTACTCTGTCTGCCTCTCCTCCTTTAAAAGGCTAATAAAAATTACTTCTTTAGAGACTGCACACCATGATAAGTGCAACACAGCTGCAGACCTCTCGTGAATGTGCTTATCAGCCACTTACAAAGGGCATGGAAATGAACAACTCCTGGCTCCATCAGCAGATTGGGAACAATTCAAGCACTTTAGCCCTGTGAGCATGAAATTTGTACCTCCACAGCACGAAGAAGGGTTACAGCAACACGCATTTACACACCCTTTCATACAGTCTCCCCAAGGAGTGCCACTGATTTTTACCTTTGTATCTGCTCTGCAGCATCTCACAAAGAAGAGTTTTTGAAAACAGTTATTACAACCCCAGCTTCTCGAGCGAGTCATTTGTCCACTGACTGGTGCTGAATTATCACTTTTTATTTCTAATTTGAGCGAGA
Organism: Grallaria varia; assembly: GCA_013396735.1. Classification (NCBI taxonomy): domain Eukaryota; kingdom Metazoa; phylum Chordata; class Aves; order Passeriformes; family Formicariidae; genus Grallaria; species Grallaria varia. The sequence continues at coordinate 171,777 of VWZG01000595.1, forward strand.
ATGACAGAAAGAACCTACTAGGGGGAATTTATCTCAAGTTCTTAAGGATGCTGTAGAAATGCCTTCTGGCAGGGTAGAACAGGTGGGCAGAGCTCTGTCTCATAAACTGAAGGTGACAGGTATTGCCACCAGCGGGGCTGAGGGTACGTCTGAAGGCTCCCGTGGGTTAGCACTGCAATAGCTACTCCAGGCAGACACATGCAGAGCAGCAACATTTAGATTAGATCCTAAATTTAACTCGCTCCAGCTCCCCGAACAGATTCTGCAGTTGCTAAATGCTCAGGTGAATGCATCCAGCAAGAGCAGCTGGCTCCTGGCGAGAGGCTTGCCCTTCCTGGGTTATACTTTCAGTGTCTGGCCCATTGTGCTCTTTGTTCACCACTGCATTTTCTAGGAATTTTCTATTGTTTTACCCCAGAGCATTTACAGTCATTGTCTCACATTTATATCCAAAGAAGAGACAAAGAACCCATGAAAAATTAAAGTGCCTGACGCTCCCAAAGATCATCTTAAATTATGAAGCTTTCCCAGAGCAAGCACTGCATTTGCTATGGCACTGACGCTCGGCAGACACTTCCCCCAGAATGTATTACACAATATTAATTTAAACTAAAGGTCAGGCTGAACTGAAGAAGAAAAATGAGCGAGGATGATCAGCGGGGAAGTGGCACAGAGACCAGCGCTCTGGCCACCGCACAGAGGGCTCCTCTGCTGATGGCTGCTGTATTTATGTGCTTCTTTTCTCACTAGTGAATGTCACCAGTGCTAAGAAGAGCAGCTCAGCAGCGAGCTCCAGGCATCCACTTCCATTTAGAAGTTGGAGGAGAGAAGGAGAGAGCAGAAAAAAGAATAGAGAAGGAAAATAGGAAGAGACTGTTTCTCCAAAATTAAGGTACAACAGGGTAATCAAACCCCACAAACCCAGTCAGGCTGTTGTCAGCCCTACAGCTGCTCCTTTGTTGACTCATACTCTCCGTCATTCTCTTTGTGTATTCTCTAACAAACATAGCCCTGCTTGCCATCTGTGTTTACTTTTCAAGCTCTCTTTTCTTAAATGAGTCCTAGGGAGATGATCTTGGGATCAAAGGGTAACTAGGACTTATAAAACAGGTTTATGATTTATTAAACACTGATTGTACCTCCTCAGCTTCACATGTCACTAGTCCTAGAATGTGACATTTATTCTGTGGTGACAGTCAGGACCCTTCTCAAGGGCTCTGTGAAGAAGAGTGATGTTCTGCATTTCCAAGTATTAAAGGAGAACAAGTAGAAATGATGGACACAGTCTCTCTTTGTCATTCATCAGCAGAACGTTGTGGTGGGAGTCCTCTCCATGAGTTCTACCCCATGCAAGTACTTGCAGTCTTCCCAAACCCAAAAATCCCAGCAACCAGGAGCTGCAGCCACACATCTCAGCTACCAAACCAAACCCCCCTCCGTTTAATTTCAGGCCTACCCAGTAAACTTGGCTCCATTTTAGGTGCTAAAACACGACTTCAAGTGCATCATCAATAGACAAGAAATCCTGCATGCAATGGTTCTGAATGGAAAGAATGCTGCTTTACAGATGTGTTTGTATAAAAGTTTCACAGACTAACTCCTTTTTATTAGTCTTTGCTATCCAGCTCCCCAAAAATGAGCTACAACTTCTCCTGAAGCAACATGTTCCAGAAATGCTGTGCTATTACAGGAGCTTGATTAGGGCTCAGTGAAACTAATGGAAAAGTTGCCACTGACAGCTTCTCTTCCCTGGGTCAGTTTCAAGGGTTTCCACAATAAACCTGCCTATTTACATAGCCTACTGCCTAATTTTGCAAGATTGCTTTTGAGGCAAGCAGTAATCAGCCAACCTCAATATTTCACAAAATCCAGCGAGTAAAACTTGTAGTTAATGCCTTTACAAAAAGCCCTTAGTGCCATTTAGTTCTTACAATGGGGAAATTGGTTCTTTCCTGGCAATGAAAAACAGAAGAGAAAAAGATCTTATAAGACTGCAATCAAAAATACAAAACACGCCCTTGGAGGAGAGTTGCAAAGGAGACAGTTTTCCAGGCAAGGAATGAATATAAGCACCAGTTCAGAATGCAAGCAGGTAAAGGAAAAAAAAAATCAATGCAAGGGCTGAACACTTCTCTTGACGCTTTTCCTTGTCTGAATGGCTTTCATAAATTAGTTTTTTAGCTTCTTGGAGTGCTGTGCTTCACAAAAGATTTAGCACTGGCTGGATCCAACATTCTAGTCACTCCCCAAAATATAATGTACTTGCTCATCCCAAGCAGAGTTATATAGAAAGCAAATTAAAAAAGGCAAGATCATATCAAATCGAGGAGACTCAGCCTCAAATATTAATGCCTCATATCATAAAGGTACAAAATTATAAAAACACTCCTTTGCAGGCAATTGAAAAAGCAGCAACTTGGGAAGCAATCAAAAAACCTGAGGCCCTGGTTTATAGGTCTGCCTGAGCTGGCTCAGCAGAAGGAGGAGGCTCCAATTCCACGGAGAACATAAATGTGTGCATAAATCCCCTGGTTTCCAACCAGAGGCAGCCCTTGCTTACATGTTTTGCATCATAAGGGTGTCAGGGAGGTGAACAAGACTTTTTGAGTAGGGCTTCCAACTTAATAAGCCATGGTTTAAAGCAAAAGCTCCATGCTTAGAGCAAATTCACTAGTTGGTAACCTTGGAAATGTCGCATTTTCAGTTTCACTTGCACCAACTTCTGTTCCTCTGCTAACAACTCCTGGGTCACACAACTAGTGGTGTCAAAGCCAATGAGGGAACTTTCCTTCTCAGATCATGAATTAATGAAGGACTAATTCCACACCACCACTTAGATTTGACGATTGATGAGGAGAAGTTCACCCACAGAAGTCACATCTACCAGCCCTCCCCAGTTCTATCTGGTCAGAGTGTGACTAAACTCCATAAAAATTTGTCAGATTCCCTGAAAAATGGCATGATGAAAATAGAGTTTAATTCCAGGAGTCATTATTTTGTCCAATTACTAGTGGAACGCAGGCACAGAATTTTATTCAATTACCCCTTTAGTGGCCAAATTACTTCTGTTCACTTAAATCTAAACCAAAACTATCCAGACAGGCCACAGTGTCTCAAAGTCTTGAAGAGAGATGAAGAAGTCACTTATTACTTAGCAACCTGTTCTAATCAGTAATTATGGTCTCCTTTTAAAATATAAGTGCATACACTCCATTTTAAATTTATTTGGATTTCTTGTGCACTTCTTGGGCCTTTCCAGTTCACTTGCAGTGAGTGGAATCCATCCAAAAGCGAGGAAAAGTTTTAAAGTTTCGGTATCCACTTTTGGGAGATGATAGTCGAGGGGCAGTCCAGGGAAGTGAAAGTGGTCTTGCTTCCCTTTCTAATGGCCACCAGCACTCTGCAAAATTCATCAGAGCCTGCAAGCCACACATTGGCTGAGTAAGGCTCACCGAAATACCTTTTCTGTGCTGGAGCCCTTCCAGGCAGGGCCGTGTCACACACCACTGGCTCCAGGTTCAATTCCCTTCTTCCCACCTCGGTCACCAGCGAGGGACGAGCGCTCAGCGCAGGGAGGGACTCTGGGTCCCACAATATTACGCGAATAAGCACCTTTATTTTACGCAGGGCCGAGCTGCCCACGCTGCTCCCCCTTCTCCTGCTTGCTCTTTATCGCAGCTGAGACTTTCTGTCTTGCCATGGAAAAGTTTTCTCTGCTTTTGCAAGTGTCTCCCCTTTGAAAAGGTTGCGGTTTTACTCCTCTCCTTCAGGCGTCTTCATTACAGGGGGTTATAAAAAAACAACAACAAAACCACAGCGCAGTGCACCAGTCAATAGTGAAATTATGAGGAGTGTAATCTACTCTTCCCACCCTAATGAGCTGATGAGTAAATAACTGTCAGGCCATTGCGCCGAGCTATTGATCAGGGCTTCCCACAGAGCCGATCCGCTGCGTGGGCACCTGCTGCTAAACAGCAGAGATCAATACAGGAACCTTCTGAAAACAATAATGACAGGTTTCAGGCTGTTCACACGCCCCATGTTCACATGCCCCAGGTGCTGGGGCAGCAGATCTTCAGTGCCGGATCAATCCTCACCGTTAGATGACACGTCCCCCTCCTCCTTCCAGCCTGTCCCCTTGGGGAGGTCGAACACGTCCCGTAACCGTGCAGGACCTCGGGGCGCAAAGGCTGGGCGCGGGGCAGAGCAGCTCACAGCAGCCAGCGAAGGGGGCAGCGGGCACCTCTGGGGCCCTCCTTGCAGCTGAACTTGGAATTTCCACCACGACTTCAGCCTTTCCTTCTCATCCCTACCCAGCGCGGCCACGGCATCACGTGCGTCGGGTTCCTCTTCTGCCCAGGGCCAAACCTTGAAATGGGTTTGCTTCCAAAACCTTTGGAAAGGCTCCTCCAGTGAGTGTTGTGCTGTCTCCCTCCTCCTCCATTTTCCACAGGGTCATCCTTCATTTAGGATCAAATTTCAGGGCAAGACTCTTATTCTGCTGCGCATTTGTTTGGTTTTTTTAAATTTGGTTTCTTTTCAATTATCAGTTGAAAGGTTTTCTCCCTTTCTAGACCTTGAAGTATAAAAATTTCTGCCCGCTGATCTAATTATTCATCTGGATGGTCCAATTTTTGCTTTTTTTTGCGCTCACCTCTTCTCATTGAAAATGGGTACAGACATGGATGTCAGGCTTGAATGTCAATTTTTAAGTTTTCTTTTAAGCTTTTTTATAAAATAACTTTTCATTTGGACTTTTATAATCACTTTTTTAAAGGCCCATTACAATCATTAAAATGAGAAATTAAAATTTACTACTTTAGTGAAAAAGTTTCAATTGACATTGCTTCTTTTTTTAAAAAAGCACTAATGGGTATGAACAATTGCAAAGACCTTATTTCATTTGGTGATCTAATAAAAATATTCAAATTCCAGAAAGTTCTTATGAACTGTAAAATAATCACATGACTTCCAAGTCCCTCATCTGATGAATTCACAACCAGCTCTACCTGGAACTTGCAGCGGGCAGCACTAGCTCCAAATAAACAGCTGATGACTTAAGTGCCTACGAGATATCATGTCTAAATCAACAGCATATGGAAACTCTGTTCTCCTTCCCACAGAGCTGAGAGTCTGTAAACACAAACCAGAAATTTTGGCTTTTATTTATGTATTGTCTCTCACTGAGAGAAATCCGGAAAGAAACATACTGTCATCTGTCTATGGACTAGTGTTATCTCTGTGTATATATATATATATATATATGTAACATTAAATAGGCCCCAAATAAACATTAGCCTTCCCCACTAGAAAATGGGCCATGAAGTATTTTTAAATACTTTTAGGATAGTGTTTTTCAAATGGGAAAATTTAAGAAAACATTTGTGTCTTGCCGAACAAAGAAGACGGCAGTTTTGTAACATGGAAAACCTTTGCTTGCATAGAGAGCCCTGATGCACAACACAGTTTCAAAAATTTGGTTACAGAGCACAAATATCCATCTTGACATCCTGATAAGTGATGGAAAAAACCCCTTCAGGACCTCAAAGTTTTCTGCAGGACCAAAGCTGCCTTTGGCGATTTGTTGTAAGACTTCTGTAGGTCATAGACTTCTTCCCCACCAGCGCCCTGTGTTTTCAGCATTTGTTGCAAATTCGTGGATATGTTGTGGATATTTGGCTTCATTACATAGCCCAGCAGGACATCATTGCAACAGTTATTTTAAGCAATGTCAACCTTTTTTTTTTTTTTGGCTCAAACTCAGTAATTAAAGCTCAAAAGGGGAAGTGGATTAGACAAGGCATTCTATCCCTTCCCTTTACACTGCCCCAGATCATTTTATCCCAGGGAAGGTATTTGCAGCAGAGAGGTACTTGTCACCATTAAAATGCAGCAGGGGAGATTTTAAGAATGATCAAGGGGACACACTGAGGTCATCATGTTAAATAAACAAGGGAACTTGATGCACAGCTAAGAAAACAGGGAATGAAAAGAAAGCTTAGACAAGATAAGAGATCACAGAGGATAAGTTATCAAACAGAAGACCTTGAAGCAAAGCATATTTGGTTCATTTCAATAAAGAACATAAGATTCCACACAAGAAGATGGAAGATGATTATTACTTTCTCCTCTGACATATTCATGCTTGTAGCTTTTTTAAATTTATTTTTATATAGCTGTACTATAATCTATTCCCTCCTTTAGGCTCCACTCCCAGGCTGTAGATCTCAAGCTCCAGAAACTGGAGTGCAGTTGAAGTTATTCAGTCAGAGATACTGTCTGCTCTGACATTAAAAAAAAAAAAAAAAAGAAGAAGAAAAAAAGAAACAAGAAACCTGGAAACTGAAGGTGTCTTTAGAATGAACTATAGACAACACAACAGAATGCACTGAACACTGTTCATACATCCAGTATCTAGATTGTTAAACTTGATACAAATAACTTGCAAAAAGAAAAAAGTGTTTATTCTTATGAAACAATTTCTTGCAATCTACACTCCCAACCAGTCATTTGAGCCTTGGGTCAAAAGAGCACAAAATAGTGTGGTATTTAGATCCCAGCAATGTTCAGCATTTGTTATAAGGGCGCATTTCTAAGACCTTGGCGCATGGATTAAGAGGAGAGATCTAATCATGCAGAGCATGAACTCTACAACTACTAATTGTGGAGAAACACACCCACATTTCAGTGAAAACAAAAATGATACATGAGCACAGGGAATGGGAGGGTCAGGAGCCTCTCCTCTGCCATTTCAAGCAGCAAAAACAAAGTAAAAGGGAACTACTGACCAACTTGGACCTTGTTCAACATCAACATCTCACCAAGTTTTACTTCACATTCCTTTGTGAGGATCACCTTCCGCACAAAGCAAATCTCAGCGAGTCCCTCCAAAAGGAATAATCAATAATGCCAGATGGAAAGACGAAAGAACTGGTAAAGTTCTCTTCCCATCACCTTGGGAAATAGTGCTAACAGGCAAGAAAGAGCTATGATGAGTCTACGATCACAAAAGGACAATCCCCGTCAAACAGAATGCCAGGAGACGTCGGAATATTAATCAAGGAAAAGCTTTTCCACTGCTCCTGGATGTGATTTGTATTGCAGTGTGGATGCCCAGGGTACAAAGGTTTTCCTGCTGTAAATCTGGAGCTGCCCATGTGTTTTCCTGCAGTCAGGAACCGGGTCAGGTTGGCTTTTGCCTGCGAGCCCATGACCAGTATCGTAACTGCATTTCTGAAAATTGGGTATGCAGGGAAGAACCAAAGGGACCCCCCTGTATTTGAGACTTCAGCTGGCACACAGCGATCCTATGGTCAGTGGTGGTAGCCAACACTAATCAGAGCCACAAGGTGGCAGATTAAAAAAAAAATAAATTAAAAAACCTACATGCAGGCACTTGGTCTGACTACACATAATTAGGGTGAGAAATTCATTGGCCACTGGGTGCTCATTGAGGCTGAAATCATCAATCAGAGTTGAAGAGGGAGTGGGCATCAGACAGTTATGCAATGAGTGCAGATGACCCCAGCGCTTCAAAGGACCACTAAATCTCCACTCCTGGTCTTATGCCAATTTTTGGTTGGTTTTTTTTTTTTTTTTTTTTGTTTTGTTTTTTTTTTTTTGAGTAGACATTAGGACAAAAGCTTTAAGGCAGGGAAGAGGCAGTACAGGTTATTCCTCCTCCTAGTTTTCTTCTGGAGTACTATGTTACAGGTCAGGATACTAGTCTGTAAGGTTACTAAATGTATATATTAACTAGATGGAGGCACGTCCTGGCAATTGTCACATCCAGAAATAACTGCCACAGATTCCTGTCACCACACTGTGACACCGTTCCTGGCACGTACAAGCTGCTGCTCAAACAGCCACAGAAACAGTCCCTATTCTGCATCCCCTGGTTTGTGGGGCAGGCAGGTTTTTGAGCACAGTTGCTGCTTTGCCATATGCAGTACAAGAACCCCCCCGTGTTTTTGCAGCCTCCACGACCCCATTCAGGCAGTGCAAATCCTGGTGGCCTGTGCTAAATGAAGTTGTGAGCTGAGGTAATGGGGTCTCTCCCTTCCTTTCCCCCGGCACTCTTGTAGGCTCCTTTCCAGCTGCAGGGATCACAGGAGAGGAAAGGTTGGTGGGCTTCTTTCTTGCTGACCTGGCCACAGTCCAGACCCAGACATCTGTCTGAGAGCTCACTAATGCTCTTTTATAAGAGGCTTGGCCACTAAACCTGGTAACAGCTGCACGAGCTGTGCTTGTGATCCTTACAATTCATTTGCACCTGGCAAACCTGTCATTGTTCATCACTAGATGACAGCAATGCACTTCTGTGCACACCTGGAACTGTTTCTGGGGGCACCATTCCAACTGGCCTTGGGTGGCTCTGTGACCTGTCCCCCTGCCTTAATCAGCTACATCAGAAACTGACAGGAAGGGGATGCACTTGGGGAGATAACGCTGCGTGGAGGAGATGCTGCCACTGTCCCAAAGGGAGAGGAGGCGCCGGGTCAGGAAAATACAAACTACAATAGTGGTGGGGCTGAGGATTCATCCCAAAGGAGAGACTGAAATACTGGCTTTCTTCCTCTCCTTAGCACAAGGAACAAGCTCAGAAGGACTTAAACCAACTGTACTACACTGTGTCATATGTAAGACTTTCCTACACCCACGCTGCAAGTGCTGGTGCTGCTGCAAAACAAGGCTGAGACTTTCACAGGGACTCTCTGGAAGAGAAGCTTCAAACCACATGATTCCAAGAATACACATGGCTGGGCTGCAGGACAGGGACACCGCAGGAGAAGCGAAACCTGCAGGAGAAATTCCTGCTCCTGGATGCAGTGCAGTGGCGAAAAGTTGAGCCAAGGAGAGCATTTGAGGGGTAACACCATGAACACGTTGGGCAGGAGCCTCACCTGGCCTTGGACCAGTTGGGTCCACGCGCCCCATTTTGCTTTGCAGCCAAACAGCTCACAGTGACACCCACAAGCAACACCACGAGGGCTGGGAATCACAGCAGCAGAAGTGAAGTTGTGGTTGGCAGGGATATTTTAATGTAATTTCCATAGAAAACAACCTGGTAAATTGGTGCTTTCTCAGCAGGTTGCAACTCAGACTAAAGGGCCGATGTAAGTGAGCTCATAGATGGAGACGGGGAGTGGAGGAGGAAGGGAAACAAGTACAAAACCCAAAGCAAATCAGGCTGGATGCAACCAATTCACAGCCAAACACTATTTTCACAGAAGCAACTATCATTTAATCCTCCAATCTCCATAGGGAGGCAGCCTATAAATTTAGTTGCATGCATACATATGCACACCCACATTCACATAAATCCTTGTGTGAGAACAAGGAACACAAATGTCTGCAGCTTCAGTAATTCCTTGCTCTGCTGGCAAGAGAAGAATAATTTCTTGTTATTTATATCTGTGACAAGCCATTTATTTACACACAATTTTTTCATACTGCCCTTTTTTCCACCTCACCTGAAATTTTGGCTTTGCTCTATAGTTTTTCATTTATGGTAATTATTTTAATTCTGAAGTTAGCTTTAGGGTAGACAGTCTTACAGAATATAAATTAAGCCCTTGACCACTTGAGGTCATTAGACACTCCATGACAAGAAAATTATTTTTGAACAAGAAAACTTAGTTCTCTCTTCCTGCAAGGAGTAAGTGCATCCCTGCTAAGACCAAAAGGAAAAAAACCAAACCAACAAAACAAAACACAAAACAACCAAACAAAAATCCTGCATCAAAAAACCCCAAACAAAACATAAAACCCCCATCCCAGCTAGAAGAGCACAGGAAAAAGGGAAAAACTTGTGTCTGCATTGCTTCTGAAATAACAAGTTCTCCGGGTTATCCACTCACAAGTGCCAGGGAACCATGCCTTGTTTCTCTCCTGCTTTAGTACAATAACATGTGGTTATTTTCTCCTGGAATAGGACCATCAGCTAACAAGCTGGTCATTTTGTTCCAGTGGAAGCCATCTGCCAGAACTGCTCAACCTGCATAAAACATCTTTATTGATTCCTCATTATTACAAAAAGAAAATCTTCAGAAAAGAGCTTATTAAAGGAAACTGCCAGTTCAGATGCTCACCTTCATGACAATTACTCTTATAAAAGTCCTTTTTTTTTCCCCCCAAGAAGAGGGTAAGGTGGAAAAAGTAATAAACATACAAGCTTAGCATGGCAGCCATACCACGGACACTTAGTTTGCAATATTAGTGAGTATTGATGACTGACATCAACAGCAACTTCTCACCCCACAGCTCCTTGAAGATCTAAGAGGGCAGTCTGATTCCCCACTAGGCAAGATCTGTACCTGCAGGTGCCAGAAGGCACAAAGGAGAATGACAGAGGGCTGCTCAAGGAGCTAAATTTCCTGTATTATTTTGGCATTAATTTGTCTAGCTAAATGAAGAAGTGGGCTATTCTCTTGCACAGAAGTAGAATGGGTTATACAAAGTTGAATCCTTGGATTTTTTATATTTTTTTTGGCCAAGGAACAAGAATTACTTTCTGTAGAATGAGAATGTCTAAAATTAATGTCCTCCTGAAATAGCCCCACCCTCTTTAAAACCAGCATAATTAGTGCTTCACTAAGTGACCCCAGATGGCTCTAAAGCCCATTCTTAACCTGAGTGTCTTCCCTCGGGTTTTATGGTTGTGTACAACTCGTACTGTTTTATTCATCCATGCAGCATGAGATCTAGAAGGCCTATACCCAATTGCAGAACTACCCTATGCTTTTTGTACATTTCCATCCCCCTTTCCACTAAAAACTTGCCTTTCCTGTGCCCCCTTCCCTCCCCAGCAGGACCTAAACTTGCCCCTTACCCCAACTTCTTCTCGACAGGGAATCTCTTTTCCAGCAAGTGCGACCCTTATTCCCACAGCCCATTCAATAGCTCCTATCTTGGAAAATCAGTTCCTAAGAAAACCTGAGACAATGCCAGTGCCTAAAGGATGCTGATGATTGGTAGGGGACTGGCTGCTCCCTCTGATGAGAGGGAACGTGGAACCTGCTTCAGCTTCTGCAGCTCTTCAGGGAAGTGTTGTTGTTTCCCCTCTTTAAATAAATTTTCAAAAGACGACGGGTGAACTCGAAGTGCAACTCCCTCTGTAGGCAATAAAGCATCTGATGGAACTTCTGCACATCTGTGAGTGAAGTGATACGGATTAATCAACATGCATCATCATCTACATGGAAAATATTAACGCCTCCCTTGGACTGCCGTGCAAGAACATCCTCTTGACATTATTTTGATATTCATATCTCATCCTTTATTTGTTCCTCATCTTTTGGGGTGGTGGATGAAGATTAAAAAAAACCAAATCTCGGTGAAGAATTTTCTTTTGAAAAGTTCTTGCCCTAACCTTGTACACTCTAAGTATGGGCTGATAAACCAGATTAATTTTCTCCATTGATTTTCACTCATGTGATGTTAGGGAGAACTGCCTGGCCATTCCTTGACATTTTTCATCTCTACACCCCCAAATGGAAAATGTGGAAAACTGATATTTTTTTCAGAGGAAAGGTTTGCCTCACCATAAAAGTCTCTAGTTAGACTGTTGTAATTATTAGAAAGTCCATTTTAACAGACAATTGAAATTTGGAAAGATGTGGTTGCACATTAGTTTTGACAATATGAAAATGCAAAACTGAGATACTTTGAAATCATTGAAATTTATAAAACAGTGCCTTCCAATATTCATTGGGGTGGGAGGGAAGTTCAGCAAACATCAGGTTGTGATTTGTAAGTTTGGAAAGTTATAATTTTTATCCAATACATTTAAATGACATTATATTAAAGATCACAGAACTATAGAGGAAGTAGCATTTGTCTCAACACAAACATAATTTAATTAAATCACAGGGATACTAGATTATTGATTTCTCCATTAGTCTCAGCTGATACGCTTTAAAAAATTGGTTCTAACAGCACCTTCCACTGAGTTTTGAGACAGCCTTGCAAGTTTTGGGGGACTTGCTTGAAAGAACAGCAGCCTGTTCTTTGGTGTCACATGACCGCTCCTCTGTCAAGTAGACTGATTTCAGCCATCTTTCTCTAAAATTCAGTTTTGTCAAAAAGCTGCTAAACTAAAACGTTCAGTTTAAACTATGATATAATAGTATGCCTTCAAATTCCAATCTAAATTTATTGAGACAGTTTATATATGATTTAGTATTTTTTTTTTTGTCAACAGCATTCTCTATCTCAAATAGATATTTCTTACATTTGTAGTTCCTTCTAGATGAATCTTCTGCACCTCAAAACTGCTTTTTGGCCTTCCTGGCTCAACACATAGGCCTATTCATCAACTTATCCTCCAAAACGTCCCCGGTTCTGAACGTGGCTCAAGTGCCAGATCAAATCTTTCTAAATAAGCCTACTCATCAATCCTGGTGGGTAAACATCTGTCCCGCAGCTGAGCGAACTGGAGGGGAAAGGGGGCTCGTGGCCAGTCCCTTGCTCTGCTCAGTTTCCCTTCTCTGCTCCGTCTCTCTGGCTGCCTCCAGCTTGGCAGAGGCAGAGAGCAGGTTCGCAGCAGCCAGCTCTGACTGCGCGGGGAAAGGTTTGCTAACACGGCCTTTGGATGCCTGCGGGAGGACACAGAGCAAAGTCACAGGGGAGACGTCATCGAGGCAGAGACAAGGACTCAATCCAATGCCACCAACAGCAGGACATGCTCGGTAACGAGGATCTGCCAGTGAGAAGAATGCCCAACCCAAACCCAGCAGTGAGCAGAGCAACTCAAGGAGCTGGTCAAGATGTTCCATCCTGGCACAGAGCAGCAGCCAAAGCCCAACAAAGCGAGCGGAGAGCTGAGTTTCTGCAGGCACCACATTGCCACAAGAGCTGCAGGTACCGAAGCAGCTGGAGCTGCCAGTGCTGGAGAGAAGCCACTGGGCACAGCAAAGTGATTCAGTTTTTTGCACAACTTCCTCAGCTAATCCTCTCCGGTACTTTTCTGTTTAAAATCAATGGGATGATTAGGAATGACTCGCCTCGTGGCAGGACTACAGTTTATTAATATCACCTAAGAAAGAAAGAGGCACCAGGGAATCCTACTGGCCACCAGAAACACTGCTCCATCTTAGGGGCTTGCTTCCATTATGCTGATAAACTATGTCTCTATTGCTTGTCAGCTACAGGATAAAACAGGGCATCTTTAGTAGCAACAACTTACTCTAATTGGAATTTTAAAAGAAATTACTTGCTTAAAAGCTTACTCAATGCTGCTAGGAATATACATTACTTTGTGTTATAGAATGGGAGTGTTTTAGTAGCAACAGCCCATTATGACTAAATTTATCTCTATCCTGGCAGCGTAATGTTGATTTAGCACTATGCCTGTCAGTTATCTTAGAATGGTAATTCTGTCTTCCAGCTGGGAAATAAAGCTTTAATAAAAATATTCATGGAACATCAGACTTTCATTTTTTTTAATGATGTCTAAGTTGGGCAGACTCAACTTACAGTAGCTGAGCAAAATGCCACCCAAAACAATTACAATCAATTCTTTTCAATCTTCTTTTCAGCAGTTAGACTTGAAATATTAACAAGTGACGAACTGGGAACACTTACAGTAAAGTCATTGAACTTAAGTCAGCATAAGTGAAAATATCTGCTAATCAGCAATCTGAGAGGACTACGCTGCAACTGCTTGGACATCTGCATCCTCATGCAGCTTTGGTTATGTCTTTTTGGCTCAAATGCTCAGAAAGTCACTACTTGGCAATTTCAAGAAAGTAACATTTAAAAATGTGGCCAGGGGAAATAAACTTAAAAACAACAGACAAGGCTCAGCAAAGAGCCCATTCATCTTTCACAAACGAGCAGGTGGAGAAATCAGTGCAAACTTACAAAAATAGACAAAAGAGGATCCAATTGAGCAAACACAGACCATATGGTCCAGAGATACCACTGTACCATCTGCCTCCATTTGTGATGGAAATGGCAGAGTTGGGAGCAAATCTGGCTTTTGAGCAGTGGCTGGACAGCCCCTCATTCCATAGGGAGTGCAGCTCCCTGAAACATGACATTCTAGGAAGAACTATTCTTGTTGACTTAAAAAAAAACCAACCTTGTGTTTCAGCTTTTGGCTGCTCTCATCTAAAGCCTTTCTATCTTGCTTCCATCCAAATTGCTCATCTCACAAAACAACTGGCGGTTCTAAAAATCAGCAATAACTTGCTGCAACAACTAAAGTAACCCCTGCATTTGGCTCACGGTCAACGGATGTAGTTATAAGATTCACAGAAGTGTTAACTGAAAAAACCCAAAAACAAAACCAAAAATTGGTTTCATCAGCAGAAACATGTTTACAACTTAAATGAATGTTTATATTCATTCAGGAATCAGCAAAGGAACTTAACGAAAGGCTGAAATGGGTGCTGCTCCCTCTGGGCTGAGGCTGTTTTAGAGGTAGATTATCTCCAACTTTCTCCATGGGAGATGGTAGCCAAGCCTGATTCCATAATCCTATTTTGTGAAGTGTAAATACTCATCAAAAGCTTTTTCAGAAGAACAACGTTTTCTTGGCAGCTAATCAACCAAAACCGACTGTTTATCTCTAGGAAGGACCAGTTTGTTGTTGCAGTGTCAGCTTTTATTTGGGGAATACACCACACTACATCAATGCAGATGTGCAGGCATGCAAACCATCTGACAACTGTCATCTTCAATTATTCTTCTCCTACCTGCCTCAGCCTTCTTGTCTTAACCTGTTGTAGTGAATCCTAAAATCCCCCTTGGGATCTTAGCATCTTGTAACAGTTCCTGGCAAAAAGAGATTCCAGCCTGTCCCAATTAGATCTGTGACTTGGTGGAATCAGTGCACAAAAATTGCACAGGAGCAGCTGGAAAGGAAGTAGTATAAGACACACACACGCACAAGTGTAGCCTAGAGAGCTGTTTTTGTGCATTTGCAAGCTGTATTTGCTGTAAATTCAAAATTATATTTAAAATCATGCTTGAGTTTTTACCCAGCGAGCAAGTTCAGCACAAACTCACCCAGAGATATTAAGAGGTACCAGTGGTTCTATTGGTACCCGTCCTTCTTCTAACACCATGTGAGGACTAAGCTCTGATGCAGTAGGAGCACACCCAGCCCAGAAGCAGAGAACAGGCAGCTGTGATAGCACCAAGCTGAACAAATCTCACATTCCTGGGAAAAACCCACTGGGGGCTGAAATAACAGTAATTCATTTTCAACCCCCTCGGAAATCAATCAATTTGTACCATTGGCAAGGAAGGTTCAGCCCTCTTGCCCTCTGAAAGAGCTGCTGATCTGCTTTGGAGAGCAGCAGCTCTTGTCTTTTCAGGAGTAAGTTTTGTTTAACTAAGCCCAAGGAATTCTCCCCGAGGAAAGAGAAGAGCCTGATACTCAGCTAGATGTCTGCCATTGCAAGACAAACTGGCACTTCTGTCGCTGCTGTTCCTAAAGACTTTGAAGGGGCTCAGTAGCAAGGCAGCTCAGTTTTAGTTCTGCCAGGTGATGCAATTCCTGTGCCTCCAGTCATGTAACCTGAACTACACGGGCCTTGAGGAGTCAGAGCCCTTGTGCTGGAAGAATTTTAAGTACCCTTACATTTATCACAAGGACGAGCTAGAAAACTGGTGGCATAAACATCCTCCAATGCCAGTGGGAGAACTATGATATACTAGACTGTCTGGAATCCCAGAACACAGGAGAATGCAAGATCTTTTAAGCAGCATCTAATTCTCTTTCCTTCACAGCAGAATTACCTATTCTATTTAAGAACGGATTATTACTTTGCCAGTTTCTTCACAATAAATCTTCATTTTAATCTGGTCGATACATGACCCTTGTCCGCTTGCAATCAGCTTTGCCAATAGTTCCAGATGCGTGATCGATGCCTGCATTTAAACCTCTCACACTTTGCTGTTAGTTACACATGGCACACTCGTCACATAAAAACGAGGGAAGGGAAAGCAGAAAAGGGGACAGAAATGCAAAGATTCCTGGTCCCACCCCCACTTGTATTAATGTATTTTTTATTAGCTTTAAACGTCCTCAGAATATCAAAGCCTTTTAATGCTCAACACTGTGTCCCACCGAAAGAGACTCAGCAGAGACAGATTCACTGGTTGAACAGGAATTTTGATATTCCAATGAGAACTGCATTTAAATAGCAAAAGACCCTTTTCTACCAGGTCTTCTTAAAAGTTATATCACTGTCAGCACCAGAAACAAACTGAAGCAAACTCTAGCAGTTCCCAACATGATTTTTATTAATACAAGGACGTGACGATTATTGTTGGTATCACGTTGCCGGTGATAATATTTCACTGCATGATTGTATTTAATCAATAACAAAACCCCAAAAGAAACCAGCACAAAACTCACTCTACAGACAGTACAACAACCTAAGCCTCAATATCGACCCCAACAACATCCTTGGCTTGTACCACGTACTTAACTAACAACCAAAACCCACTAACCAGAAGCACGACAACCTAAAACAAAAGTCTAAAAGCACAACCTAAAACAAAAGTCTAAAAGCACAACCTAAAACAGAAGACTTAAGCCCTCTCATTAGCACAAAGCAACAAGAAAGAATACAGCCACCTCTCACTAACAAACCTGGTAACAGGAATTTCACCCCTTAAAGGAGCACCACAACCAATATAAAGGAAGATATTGGCCCAGTGGGTTAGGAGGCTAAGGCAAGGTAGAGAGTGTTCATGAAATAAAGATGTTAGCCAGGTCCATTTGTAAATAAAGGTAGCTGTGGGGTAAAAGTGAATAAGTATAAGGCATAAGATACAGCCTAAGGTATAGAGGTATAAAGGAAGGTACAATGTATAGGATGCAGAAAACAGAGTAAATTTCTGCTCACCCCTTCATTATCCAAAGGTGTGGGAGGGAAAAAGGGCAGTGGTTACCCCCACAGAGCTTGGTGGTCCTTTCTCCCTGTTTTGCTCAAATCCAATCTCTTTTTATACCTTTTTTTCCCCTCTGGTAGTTTGAGTGACTATAGTCAATGACAGTTCTTGGGGTTTCCTGCAAAATGGCTTTATAACAGAGAAATTCTTGAAAATACTTTTGTCTTCGTAACTATAAAAGCAAGTAGATTCTATGAAAGAATCGCTCCATCTGATTTTATTTCAGAATTAAATCAGTTGGTAAACAGAGATAGATGTTTACCAAATACACAAGGCGTGCAGGAAATAAGTTTATGTGAACAAAACAAGTGAGGAAATTGCTTCACTTATTATAATTTCTTTTTAATCTCTTATTTAGGTATGTCGACATCTTTTTGTACTCTGGCTTGATCTGACTATCAAATAATTTAGATGACTGTGGTAAGTATAAGAGACTAGAATGGAATTTTATAAAGACCAAATTGCCTTTATTTATTTTTTAGAAATAGGAAAAATATGAACTCTGAGTGCCATTTATGCACACACACTGCTCACTACATCTCACGCTTACATTTACAGAAGTGAGCATTCTCTGCCTCTATTGACTGCCATAAACTGACCTATTCGCTCTTAGTTAAGGCAACTCTCCTGCTTTGCAGTTACCACGGGCAGCAACATTTAATTAATTACCTCCTTGCATTTATTTATTTTCATTTAGACACGCTGCACCTCCACCTTGCTGAGGCTGGTGTGGTCCAGAAGGTCATTTGCTCTAGAGAGGAGTAAGAGCCCTTGGCATCTGCAAGGCAGTTGTCACCATCAGGTGCTTTCCTTGAAATCACCGGGCAAGCTGCTCATTACAACTGCTCTTCACACCAAGCTTAATTTCCAACACGATGTAAATTCGAAGTATCCTGTTGGGCCATAGCAGAATACATTTGCCTGCCTGGTTTCAAGGTTCATCTTCATTAGGACTCGTATTCTGCAGTTAACTACAATAAATCAGCTCTACCAAAACAAGTCTCTGGTAGCAGCAGGTTTCCAGCCTTCGTTTCAAATCATCTCTACCTGTAATTAATGCTTCATCATTGTCCTTGAGGGAGAGCATCTGTTTTCACAGATCATACTAGAGCTTGGTTAAATACAACCATCTTCACTGTTCCCAAAACATATTTGGCAGATCCTAAACAGATTGTTTCAAATTTTTCAGGAGGTTTTTACAACCTTTTTCCTAGACTTTTTATCATCCCCTTTGCAAATCTGCAGCAACTTTTTTTCTTTTCTTTAACTGACAAGGAATTACCATCTTACCTCCACTGCCTGGCGACAGAGGTGCAGTATGAAACCATTATGATCATTATGTTATCATTATTCTCAATTACACTAAGCTACAGTCACAAAAAGTGCACGATTTCACCATTAGCAGCCCACCTATTAGTACTGGGGAAAGTAAAGGGTGAAGATAATTAGTAAAGGGATGCCAAGACTTGTAACAAGCGTACATTTCTCAGTGTAAGAGTTTCAAACCTCTCCTGTCCTTGAATGGAGGCCTTTGTCTCCAGGCACAACGCAAAAAGGGCAGTCACTCCGACCTCATTTTGCTTCCCAATTCCTTTCCAGATGGAACTCCAGCAGCCTGTCTCGTACTCTGGGGAGCCGGATTGCACAAGAGGCCAGCGATGCCTCTCCATGGGTAGTGCTAAACAGTTCCAGTTCATACAGGTGATGATATCACTGAAAAGAAAAGCCACGGAATGGCTTTATTGAGCAAACCCATCCTAGCTGAGCATAGAGGGCAACAGCCAAATACTCTTCCATAGGGTGCAAACTTCAGGTGAAAGACAGTAACAAAGAGCACAGGGCAACCTCCCAAATCATTCTGGCTTCACCAGCGTGAGGCTCCGGTTTTGATTTTGGGGTGTGTGGGTTTTTAAAAAAACTCGCCACGGTTCCTTTTGTAAATGACAAAAGACTACAGGGACGTTGGCGCTCAGGTCACAGCGAAACAGTCTCTGCACGACAGGCTGTGGAACTCGATGATACCAAGTCCCTCTGTCCCAAAAGAGATTGATTGTCTTTGCAATGACAAGGCTGAAAAGGATGGTGATTTTTCAGCCCAGCTCAACTTCGGAGGCAAAACTCATGGCCAATGATCAAGTGGGATAAGAGACTTCAGCAACAGGGTTTTTTTGTTTGTTCGTTTTTTGTTTTGTAGTTGCATTTCTTTTCTTGCTGCAAAATACTGGTGTTTTCCCTGATTTCTACCATTTCACCACAAAACATGCAAGGCACATGAAACCAAAGACACACCGTGGTCTAACAGGCCAATCCCGTGCAACAGCAGGGAAAAAAATAACAAAATCACAAACTTTTCCCATTCCTGTGCAGGAGAAGAGCAGCTGCAATGTTCCAAGCTCATGGCACCTGGCTAAACTCTCAAGGACCTGGGGCCGGAGCACAAATGGCAGGTCAGGCTCCTGCTCACTCCTCAGTATGAGCTGCCTGGGCTTCAGTGGCTCCCTTCTCCTTTCTGCCTGCCCCACGCTGCAGAGACTAAACTATAGGGGTGTAACAGCTGTACGGGGGCAAGCTCCTGAATCCAGTCTAAGCCCATGCTACTGCTGCAAACACATCATAAAAATCTCATTTATTAACACAGCTTACAAGTGCTTAGATTGCTTGCCCCACTGTAGGTATAACAAGGCTGGTTCAGAACTTCATTCCTCCAGTGGTTAAAAAAATACCTTTTTGCTGTACTTTACAAACAGAAACACTGGGAACTAATAAACACTTCAAGGTGATAGATGTGCTCAAATAACAGAAGGTATTTAACAATTGATATCCCATGTTTCTGGGAGGTGCTTAACACCCACTTCCCATCATTCCACTCTACAAGCTGCCGGTACTTTCAAGTAAGGTCACAGCACAGCATCTTCAGAAAATTCCCAGCTTAGACAGATCTCAATAATGTAATATATTTGAGATGTGTTATTCTCACATAGGATTAAAAAGAGCATACGCTCCCAGAATTGTTGGTTAGGGCATTCTGGGTTAAGCCAACACAAATCCATTGTCAAGACCGAAATTATATTTTAACTGCAAAGTGAAAGCAACTGAGAAGAGGATAATTCTAATGATCAGAGATTGCAAAGGTGACAGCCTTAGAATAAAATAATCATATTGCCAGCAGAACTATTTTAAAGAAAGTATAGCTCATGATAGAGTTTGATAAATGGCACCTCATTAGCGGAGACTCAAGGAGACAGAGGTTAGTGGGAGTTTAAGTCCAGCCAGATTTGTAACAACGTTTTCAAATTAAGCCACTCATTTAGAATATCGAGACAAAGCAGAAGCAGAGTTTTACAGCTCCTGTACATTTGTTACCCTAATCAGGTATCAGCCATCATTTTCTCCCCAGTACACAGCAAAAAAGAAAGATTTTCCCCTCTCCTCCCTTTCACATGCATACAATTGCTCGGTGTTTTCAGGCAAAAGCTTTAATTATCAGTACGTGGCAAGTGTAACAATGGGGGGATTTGCACATCTGATGTTTCTTAAACAGGAAACAAGCCTGGCAATCCAATTAGCAGTCTTTCATGGTAACCTTAATTTCTAACCTTGAGTAAAACCCTTTCACATAAGCCACTTTGTGTTCCAGTCTCCCACTGTGCCTGGCATTTATTTGTCACTGTCAAAGAATACCAGAAACTAACACATTTTAACTCTGAAAGTTAAAAAGTAAGTGTATAACAAATGCAGCTGATAACTGCAGCAGCACTCACAGCCCCATGCCAGGCTTCTATTGGATTAGTCATTGGAGTCTTAGTACAGCCAAGTATAATTGAGCGATCAGGTGACAGAGATCTGTGCTAGAGAAGAGTCTGTTATGGATTCAGACACCCAAGAAAGAGCCGGAGCAGGCTAAGAAGGTTCCAAGTCATCCCAGCAAGGGAGCAAAACCAAACAAGCCATGTGTCATCTCCCATCAGCAGCCCCCCTCCAGCAGGCAGCCAGCAGGTGACAAGCTCGTGTGCTGGAGCCTCAAACTGTTTTGTCCAAAGCATTTAGAAGAGTGACAGCAGATAACTGTAGGAGTAGAGATGGAGGGAGATGGTAAGCTGTTGTCTCCTTCTTCCAAAGAAATTCAATTGGTTATTATTTCAGAAATTGTGAAAGCAATTTCTGTTTTGGGTTTTTTTTGTTTATTAATAAATTCACATCTGACTCTTGAGTTACACCAACCTGCAGGCAAAGCTGTCTGAAACCTCCGAGGCGCTGACAAGAGACTGCACAGACAACAGGTCCTGGGGGGTTTTTTGTGAGAGGCTCCACGTGCCAATGATCACACACAGCACGCAGCAATCAAAGAGCAGCCCAGAAGAGGCACAGGTTTCAAAGCACAGTGCAGTGCCCAAACACCACACACCTCCCGACAGGGTTTCTTAACTTTGACTTGAGGCTTTGAATTCACATCAGAAGTTACCTGTTACTTTGATTCAAGCAAAGCAGTAAGACCGTGTGTACTTTGCTATCATCACATAAAATAATCCTTGGCTTTTTATCAAATTAGACTTGTGTGTTACCATAAGGCTCAGTAATCCTTAGAGAACAAATAAGCTTTTTTTCTCCCTCACGTATCTATGAAGAGATGACATATCAAGTTAATGCTGGTGCAGAATTAGGTCCTAAACCCATGAATTGCAAAAGCAAACAAATAAAAAGCAAAATAAACAAGCAAAAGACAAGGCAAAACAATTCTAAGAGAATAAAATGGTTCGAGCCCTTATGAACTTGTTTATCAGTACAATTCCCCTACGCTGGGATGATAGTTCAGTTCTCTGAACAGCTGACAAGAGTTGCCTCAAAAGCAGTCAGCAACTGTCAGGTTTTGGGTTCCAAAAAGTACTTCATGTTGCATCATTTTACTTCTGCGAGACAATGTCAAGAGAGCTCTTACGTACAACAAGAACTGAACAAAACTAAATTACTTTTCTCCATAATTTCAGAAGGCTTCTCCAAGCCTTTAACAGACCTGAAAAACACCGAGCAGCACAACCATTACCCATCCAGTTCCCTTGTTTACACCACATTAAAACTGCAGTGGAAGCTGCCCCACTGTCCTGATCTGTATCCTTCCCAAGCCTCTTTCTTGTCTGATTTTTTAATTTTAATTTAAAAAAAAAGAAGAGAAAACAAAGTGAGAAGTTATTTTTACAAAGCCCTCCTACTTCTAAATTTTCAATCTTCACAAACAAAAAGACATCCAGTTCTGGAATAAATAAAAATTAGCTTAATTATTATGAGGATAAATTAACAGTAAGTTAATAATGTTGATATCATGGGTACCTGATTTGGCATAATTTACTCACTGAAGAACTGTAAGCCAGACAATTTGCATTACAATGGTTAAGTACTTTAATTTAATTATGGAATTACTATTGGGTGATTAAAGACTGAGAAAAAATAACAAATAAATTGGAGTTCACATTATTTATCTACTAACTACATGACTTAGCAAGATTGGCAGTTTAATTAAACTTTTCCCTATGGGAATTTATCAAGTATTGCTGAAAGTAAATGTGCACAGGAATTCACTAAGGAACGACCTTGCCTTTCTGACAATGGTTTGGGATTGTCAAGAAAGATCTTCTATAAGGTCTTTTTTCAAAATTATTGGGACAAAAATCTTACATGAATTCGGGTTATAAAACCAAGAAGAAATATCCCCACACTCTCACTTGGGACTTTTATAAATAAATTCATAGAGAACTGCATGAAACATAGAACAAAATAAAAAAATTGGGCCATAAATCTCTGGCTGGCTTCTCACTCAAAGCGGGGTTACAAATGAGGAGCTGATGCCTTGGTTGTGTGCAAGGTTTTACATCAAAGTGAAAAGCCTTTACTATCTGTTGGGAACCTGCCTTAGTCAAATAGGTATTTAGGGATATATGATTGCAGGTTTCACTTCTGGCAAAAGTGGATTTCTTTGTAATTAGTCACTCAGCATCACCAACAAGCAACTCATGCCCCTTTCAGCTCCTCCCAGGCCCTAAACATTCCTTGGCTGTGCCCACCCTTGGAGAAGCAGAAGTTGGGAGTTACTATATTCTACAGAAGGCCAAGTTGTAAAAATCTCTTTATTTAATGGGCTCATCCTGTCATTTGTCCCTTTGGCACTCCAAGCTTGTCAGTGAAAGCTGCAGTTCTGCAAAGCGTTATTAAATCTTGTTAATGGACAACAATTTGCACTGAACGTGCATGTATGGGATGCACACTCATAAAAACCCTCTAGCACCACAAAGTTATTGTTCCAGTCTTGGCTTGCAGTCCTTTTTGGCACGCTGCAGGCCACGTGGCAATGACTAGGAAGCTGGAGTGTTTTGATCACTAATTATAACTCTGCCATAATTGCATTACTGGGCTATTGACTTTTCCCTCACCCCATCTCTTTAACTGGCTGTGCCTGATCGATTTGAACATTTTTTGGGGGCAGCTGCCTTTCTGTAAATGTTCTGTACAGCACAAGCTACGATGGGCCTGAGTCTTCTCACAACACACCAAAAAAAAAAAAGGAAAAGCAGAACTTTTAGCAGTAATCATTAGCATGCAGTTGTGTCCCAAGGATCAAATATGGGCCAGTGTACATGGGCGTTCAAAATTGGTATTCACAGTATTTTCTATTAAAAGACATTTCTGGTCATTTGCTCTAATTGTACCAATCACATTTTTAATTTCTCCCAGGCTCTTCCAAGAACACGATTTAACACACAGTGCAGATCTTCCACGTAAAAAGGACGAGAATTTTTTAATTATAATCATTTCGCAGGATCTAAGAGCAATAAGGTTCCCATAAATGTTCACAACCTAACAAGCTTCACAGCACTTTGCAAAGAGTAGCAATCATTCAGCAGAAATGTTAGAATGCCCTTTATTCCCATTCTCTATTTCCCAGCAAGCATCCCAGGAGAATCATGAGTTTTAAATTTGCTCAGGCATGAAGGGATTGCGTGCCCCTTGAGCCTTTGTATTATGATAATGCACACATAAAGGTAAGTTTTATTAATTGGAGCTCCGTCCACAGGGGTTACTACAACAAAGGAGGCAGGGGAAAGGGAACAGAGAGGAAGAAGGAGTGACCCTACTGAGCAGTGATTCCAAGATCCAAAATTCAATCCTGATATACTCCCCTTGAGCCTGCACCTCTTCACTTGTGCACTGCTTGAAAGGGAACTGTTCCAAGCAGCACTAATTTTTTACAACTCACTCCAATTTCATGTTTTGTTAAAAAAAAAAAAAAAAAAAAAATCAATACTCCAAACTCACCTTTGTACTTATCTTAAGAATTGCTCTCAGGCAAGATTAGAATTCATTACCGTAGCCTTTGCATAAAAGTACTTTGAGTTCATGCTCTGTGCCTTCCTAACAACTCCCTCTGCCTTCTTAACACCACGAGCACAGATGTGACAGATTTCTCAGTATTTTCCTCATTGCTGTCAAATTACACTGCATTTCACTCTTTCTTATTTGTGTCTGATGTCTGCGACTCCTAAATTATTATTTCCTTCTTATATCCTTCCTCGTTTTAACAGCTGAGGGATATACACGGAGGTTTTGGTGGTGCCAGACTCCTCCTTCCACGAGCAAACACGACTAACGTGCTGCAGGACCTTATTGCCCATCCCCAAAGGTTGTGAGCAGGTGCAGAGAGGAGCCTCTGCCCTTTGGGAACCAAAAACCCGCGTGACAAAGCTCTTCTTGCTTTCTCATCAGCCATGCAGGCTGTCGAGGAGAGGCAGGCAATAGAGCCTGGTGGTGGGTGCTCTCCTGCCTCATCGCTCCCCGCTGCACAAACCAGCAAAGGTGTGCTCGGAAGGCGCTTTGCAAGCTCGGAATTGTCAGAGGGAACGTGGCCATGAAAATGCTCCGTGTCCGCAAGAGTTAATTAAAAAGGCACCTGCACCGAGCAGATTGACCTAATCAGGCTTTTCATGGATTTATGGGGGTTCCAAGTGAGACACCCAGAGAGCCTCTCAGGGCAGAGGCCAACCCGAAGCCAATAAATACTGCCAAGAACCCTGTCGTGTATCAGCATTTGTGAGCAGGGGGGAAGGAACCAGCGGGCAAGGGTTGGGGACATACAAATGAGGCTTCGGTCATATTTCGATGGGTTAAAGTCATTCACTAGGCAGCAGGAAAAATTGCACATAGAGGAAATAGAAGAAGGCTTTGTAATCTTGAATAGCTAAGTTCAGTGCTATATTAAGAAATCAAAACGATAACAAAATGCCTTCTGAACCAAAGCTACTTGTCTCCAATTTGGTATGGAACAAAAATGAAGTGTGGCATTCAGGCAAAGCCAAAAGAAAATCTTTTTCCAGTTTCAGCTACCAAACATTAAAAACCTGTGACTTGCATGGTTCTGTCGTTGTACTGGAGAAAACAAGATTTCAAATATTCTACAAAGAGCTCTTTATACCGTATTTCATATCGACTCAATGCAACAGCAAGTAGCAGGACCAATACAAACCAAATGTTTTAAACTTTCTGCAGTTTGTTGGGTTGTTGTTTCTGTCTCTGATGCCCAAGCAGAGCCTTTTCATAATTAAAAATGAAAACACTTAAGAGGCTCTTCGCTCTGTTTTCTGCTGAAACCTCATTCTCTTTTGAGCTAAAGGGCACAAGCAGAGGATAAGTAAAATAAACCTTGCAGGATCTGATAGCTCACAGCTGTGGTTTGTACGATGTGGTTTGACAGGGATTGGGAAACGCATAGAGTGACTTCAGGAAATTCAAGCACAATCAAAGGAGGTGTGAAATGGGCCTCATTCTCCTGTCCTGCCGTGTGGCCAGCCCGTATGTTCTGGGTATTCCCAAGGCAGAGAGTGCCCTGAGCAGCCAGTGATTTCTGGGCACCATGCTACAGGAACTGGGCGTTTTCAGATCCCGGTGTCTTGCAGGAGCTGAGCAGGCTCGGTCCCCTCCCTCCACTGTGTGCCTTGGAAACAAACTCCGCGTTGTACAGACACGAGAGGGCTGGGAAATCAATCCGGCAGCACCAAACAGAGCCTGAATCAGGGATGTCTGTCTCACTGCACTGACACTCTGGCAAAACACTTGTTTTCCATCTCGTGCTCCCACACACATCCCAGTGGCATCGGAGCATCCTGGTCTTCCATGTATGTACCTGATCACCAGGCAAGGTCTTTGTATCTAACTGCAGCACCCCACCAATCCCGTTGGGATGCAAGTATGCAGAAGTCTCCACAGAGCCTTCCCACACCTGCCACACCTGAGAAAAAGAATAATTTATTAACAGAAGGGCTCACAGAGCTGGGATCTCCTCAGGTATCTCCAACCCTGCTGGCCCTTCCAGCTCCCTCATTGCTTCAGCAGAAAGCAATAAACAACATTCTATTTCCTAACCTGACAAGTAAGGGCAAATTGACTAAGGGAGTTTAATTACTTTTAAAAAAAACCCCCAACTTATGCCATTGGTTGCCATGGCAACACATTCTCATTAGATGGCTCAGAAATGGCAGCAATGAAGAAACAGTCTGTCTTTGTAACTGCTAGCCCTACACTAACATACAATTATTAAGTAGAAATGCCTCTTGCTGTTTAGAACTGCAAATGCAACTGCCAAAACAAAAGCCAAGGCTTGCTTTTGATGCACTGCTATGAAAGTTTGTGTGCTCAGAGTCCTGTTTGCTGTGGCAGTGGGAAAGGACAGAGCCCCAACACTGTTTGGGTGGTGCAGGACACCAACTACGTGTGGGTTTGGAGAACCAGGGATGGCTCATCATTGCAGTGAGTGCACAGAGTTTGATGACTCCGAGAAATACTCATATTTATGTCCTGGCCTCAGTCTTTCCTTAACACTTGCTTAAAACAGTTTATACAACCCAAGCAGTGACTGCAAAGGCGTTACTGATGGGAGCAGAAAGCAAAGCAAACCAGCCCCGAGACAGGCAGTTCAGAGCCCAACGAGTTGGTGCCAAAGGAGCAGGCAAGGTCCAACCTTTGGCTCCCATGAATGCGGAATCCTTACTTGCTTCTCCAAGTTTTTCTCTGCGTCTGGTTCTTCACGGTCCTTCTCTCTTTTCCTCTCAGCAGTAAAGCTTAGGTTAAAAAATGTATCCTGGAATGGCCATCTTGGGAATGACTGACAAAGTGATACACTGTCTGAACATAAGCACTTCCATTTTGGTTAAATATTTTATAATTTAATTATTAATACAATTTTTTTAGAATGGAAAAATCCTACAGTTCTTCTATCCTCTCAACTCTGCTCCTCAACAAACTGTTGAGAGGCAGACACGAACCCTGGCTCACCTCTCAGGTGTCCCTTTCCTCTTCTCTTCCTCACACCTCTCCCCCACCAAATGCTACCGAGAGCAGGATGTTCAACTAGTGTATTTTTACTGGTCTCGATTCAGGCCACTTAACTCCTGTTTACTCCAGAACATTTAATTTTAAGGAAACAGAACATTTCAGGAGATAACACCCTCTGCATATCTTTCATTGTTTTTAAAATCACGTCAAAAACATTAAACTCCACTAATTAAAGAATCTCTCATTGAACTGAGGTATATTCATACACATGTAGCATGCCAGAAAAATGCTGAAGACCTTGATGCTGTAGACAAATTCTCACTTAATAATCATGTGCTCTGTCTCACAGGCATCTTCTGCATTAAATGATTATGCTGAATTTTGGCAAGAGTCTGTATGAGAGGCAATAGGTACACTACTTTACATTACGTAATCTTATTTTTCTCCTCAAGAAAAATTTGCAATGAATTATGTCTCCGGGAAGACTAGAACCTCTTGAGCATTTTATGAGGCAGATTTATTCCATTATTTACTGGATATCACAAATACTGCAAGGAAAATTATATTAAATGTTCAAAGCACCCAAAAAAAGAAACACCAAAACAAACCAAAATATGCAAAGTCTTTCAGTTGAAATTTCATAATTTAATAAATTTAAAGGTAATAATTAAAGCACAGTTGAATGATGAACCTCACACCCAGAATGAAAAGGAAAAACATCCAACGTAACTGGGGTCAGCAATGAGTTCTTTAACAATGAGTTCTTTAACAGCATCCACGCTATTTTTATTCAGAACAACTCCAAAACAAAACCAAGAATAGCTCAGAGCTGCGAACACCAGAAGAGAGGTTCTCTCAGTAATGTTATACTCGGGGAAACAGTTTCAGAAGAAAAGAAATATTTATGTTAAGTGAAATCAAATGTATTTTTAACCTCCTAAATTATGTATTTTTACATGGCATAGTAGGGCAGAACACTGTTTTCTTCCTTACTCTTGACAAGATAAAATGATACAACTAACCTAAGATTAGTATTACAGTCCTCCCTTTCAACTAACGTTTCCCAAAATGATATTTTGCTGTTAAAAATTCATCTGGTGATGCTGAGGCCTTGTCCTTATCAAACATCACACTGGGATTTAGCAGAGCTAAGATATTTTCCCTTGCTATTATCACTGGATATTTGTATTCTAATGGCCAAATGACAGAACGTGTATAATGAATACATGGCATAAGTTTCCCCCAGCCTCCAGAAGTGCACAACACAGTGTTTTACATGAATATTTTTTAGCTGCTACATTTTTGTTCCAAAGTCTTTAAATGACTTTACAAAGTGTATGTGTTTCCCCCACTTGACTGTTGACATACAGCAGGAAAAAATAGTGGGACAAGGTTAAGGAGCAGCTTTCCACGGGAGCGGGGGGAGGTTGAAGGCCAGTCTAATGGCATCAACCAAGTGGGGAGTGCATGGAAATGTCTAGAACAGGGCATGCAGCTGCTGCAGCACCGACCTGCTGTTCCAGGGCAGTGTGTGCTCATGTTCCATCAGCTGCTGCTCCTTGGGAAGGGACTGCACTCCCATCTGCACCTCCAAAGCCACCCATCTGCACCAGCGGGGAAAAGACACGCTCAACACTTCTGGGTTATCAGAATTCTGCTATAATGAGCTGCATAAAGAGAGACTGATGCATTAAGTACGTTTTGGGCTGATTTGCAAGAAATGCATCGTCTCTCACCAGCTGGACTGGCACAAACAGCCCACAGTGAGGTGGAGTGGGCTCTGGGCGAGAACTCCCTGAATTCTCACAGTCCCCCCTAGCCACGGCTCCTCAGCAGCCTGCCACCAACCAACACCTTCTCAAAAATCTCGGCAATTGATTCATACAGGGCCTGATCATCCTTGTGCATCACTGTCGCCTGTCCTGGGGAAGGAGCAGGTCACAGAAACGGCTGTCACATTCATCCTCCTCCTCCTCCTCCTCCCTGCTGTCCACCTGAGCCGACCAGCGAGTGGGGAAGTGTGAGATCCCAGTGACACACAGACCACGGCTGACGTTCATCTCCTCGAAACCAATAGGGCTGGTATGAGGAACTCAGCCAGAATGGCATCATAACGTGCAGGGCAACTCAGGAGATGGAAGAATAAAAGGAAAATATATGGGGGTCAGAGCTGGGTATCCGAGCTGGGCCACCCAGAGGACAAACAGATCCCTCGCCCGAAGCAGCCCAGGAGTGAAAATTTATAAGCACGGCTGAAATACAACAAAGCAAACGGGGAAATCGTGAGATGGGAGGGTCAACAAAAACCTGTCAGTGTCCTCTTTATTTTCAGTTGTTAATGCTTCGAGGCGTGGAAATAATTGAGACATTTTATGGCGTGTTCTTGAAGTATAAAATCTGGATTGTTCATACTGATTTGTGAAATTGCAGGTGGGGCTTGGGGCAGAAAGGAATGTTTGGTTTAATATTAAACAGCTGACCTACATTCTGAGGAATTAAAAATCCCCCCAACTTCTTGTATAGATTTTTCTCATTGAGGTCACCAAGATCCTTTAGATTTTTCTCAAGGCAAAAAACCCCACTTTCAGACCAGTACTAGTGTTTGGAAACATAAGCTTTGTTTTTGTTCTGTCAATATATTTCTGAAATGCTCTAAGAGAACATGCCTGCAAGTGAGGATTTTGCAGCTTTGTTTGCAAACATGCAGACAAATAAAAATAAACATTTCCAAGTGTTTTTCAGAAGCTGACCTGGGGATCCTAATGGTGAGAACAAATTGAAAGTATAAAATTAACCCCCACATTAATGGCTTGGAAATGCTCTCCACTATCAAATGGGGAAAAACCCCAAACAAACCAGGTAACAGCGTATGCAAGAGCCAAGCACAAGAGATTTCCTCAGGAAGGCATTACTATTCTCTTATTTGTCATCCAGCATTCAGAAGAAACCTCCCTGGGTTTTGCTTTTCATGAAGACTAGGAAAGAGTTTGTCATAGCAGCAGAGTGTAGAAAACAAAAATGGGTATTGGATTGCTCCTTCAATGCAAAGGATGGGCAGACAGTCACGCAATATTTATCACTGAAGGGCAGAGGAAGCAATCCATAATGGTTTCCCACGTGGGCCATTTTTTCTCATTACTTTCTAGGCCAAATCCAGGTCTCCAAACCCACGAAGCAGGGAAAGAACTGCCCCCTGCAATCAGGGCCATGGTTCAGACCCATCTGCTTGCACTGCCCCGCAGTGCAGGGCTGAGCTCTGGCTCCAGTTCTTCTGCCCAGGAGGGAGTTTCCCCCAACAGACACAGCTCACCCCGAGCAAAGCCAGTGCAGCCTTCTGAATTCCACCATCAAATGGCTCACGTAGAAAACAGTATCAATGCTCAATTGTTAGGCTGGAAAAAATCAAACCCATACAAACCCAAACAACAAAAAACCCACTCACCCAAACCACGACTTGCAAGGTGGGAATAGTCAATCTTTCCTACCTGTGTTAATCTGCTTACATTCTAATCCTCAGTCTTTCTCTATTTCTCTTTAGTGCCAGGAATAACTCTGTCTGGATTTAACTAAATTTACCGGCTTTAGCTAATTATTCCAAACGTAAAAGAGGGGAAAGGAGAGAAAAACACTTAAACAGTGACAATAAAAGGTAAATATCCTTCATATTTAATTAATAATGCCTGGGGTCCTTAAAGAACTGGGATTGTTTTGTATGGCTTTGATAGTTTTTTAAAAAAAAATTAAAAAAAAATTCCAAGAAACAAGTCATGTCAGATTCTGAATTTAAGTCTTAACAGTAATTCATTAACAAAAATGCCACCCAGAAGCAGTTAATTATTTGACAACTACAGAAAAGGAGAAATAAGTCCAAGCTGCCTGCAGTTCAACAAACACTCGCCTTCAAAATGTGTAGCAAACCAAAGCCCCAGGTTTCAGAGTTTAGCAAAGCCTCTAGGTTTGCTTTACTCGCAAAAAATAACATTTGGCAAAATGTCATAAGTTTGCTCTATGCTGCTGCTTTGAGGATTGCAGCAATATTGGTATTTTCTTGAACCGTCAATTTAATTAATTTCAGTTCTTTTCATACTTTCACTTATTGCCAACAGCCTTTGTGCTGGAGCAAAACAAACACAGAACTCCTAGAATGGAAAAACTGCTAATTTTTTTCTACTTTTTTTTTTTTAAAAGAAGCAAGCAAACAATCTTTCACTTCAAATGCTTAGAACAAAAAGTATGCAGAGGAAAGTCTGATAGATGGGTACAGCCAGTTGGGTCACAGTGACCAAGCACAGCTCACACCTCCCTGGTCCTCACTGATTTCAGCCCCAGGAGATGCAAACCACATTTACACACAAAGCACGGATGGTCTCCTGGAACTCTTAGTGGCCTCTATAGAGTCCCATCAAGGAAGGCTCCTTATTTTGGAGCTGTAAGAAAGATAATGAGGGACAGGCTTCAGTCTCTGTTTTAATTAGCGCAGAGAATGATTTTGATGAGTGGCTGTTCCACTCCTATTGGAATGGAGAAACAGGAGGCTTTGTTGTCAAAATGAGAGGGAGCCCCTTGTCATGGCAGGGGTGGAGGCTTTAGATTCACACGCCCTTCCCTCTGCACAGCTAAGGCAACAAAATCCCTGCCTGCACAAATTATCCCACGGAAACAACCATTCCAGACGAGGCTGCAGGTTCAGTAACAGGCTAATCCACAGAATCCTGGGCTTCCCAGCTGGAGGATGCATAGCATGATGCAGGCACCCCAGGGAATGCATTTTGCCCCTGTGGAAATACTTCACTGCAGGACACACTAAGGCATCTTCCCATCACTCTTCAGGCAAGCAGCTAAACGCAGCCTATTCATTCAAGCACAGCTGTCCCTACATGATGTGTTTGAGGTTTATGCCTTCAAGTTTCACTCCTGACAGCTTATCAGTCTCCTGTGTTGGAGGCCCAAGGATTGCTGAACACAAGAAGGCAGTTGCATCCTGCGCTTTGCTCTGCTAATGATATAAAACCTACACACTTGGAGTCTTTTTGCTTCATTCCTTGCCCATCTTTCATATAAGCAAAATTAAGGCTACATGTTCCCTCCTTTGCACTCCCTGCCTACCAGCTGCTTTGGTCACAGCCCCCAGGGACACAGGAACGCAGTGGGACTTGACTTGTCATCATCACTCTGGTCCTTAACACCAGGTAAAAGATGCAACACCCCCAGCTGAAATAATAGCTTCCCCTCCCCCCCCTTCTCCTTTCACCCAAATCTGTTATCTGTGAAAGTATGGCATCATCAAAAAGACTCTGACTGATGCAAAGGAGCTTTCTCTGGTAGAAGTCAAAGGCCACCATCACTGGAATGTACCAGTATCACTGACATTGCCCACCCAGACTGTTCAGTTCAGCTTCAATGTCATTGGAGTCACACGAGGGCACAGGGCAGCACACTGTGAGCTCAGAGCTCAAAGGGAAAGGTGCTGCAGGACTCGCATAAAATATTTTACAAAACACATAGGTGGCAAATTCTTCACATCTCCGAGTGTTCAGTCCTGGAAGATTCCTATCCAAACATAAAGCTTATATACACACACACCTAGAAGCTCATTTTGGAAGTATTGATCATTTCAAGAAAAATGCCATTAAATTAGTGAAATTTTGCTGCTGCTTTCTTCTGCAAGACAAAAGAGTGGGAAAGCAGATACAGAGACATTTTATGGAGTGCATATTTTTTGTTGGGTAGTCTGGCTTTCCCCCCATAGTTCTGAAAGACTTGTCTTTTTTACCTTAGTCTTTTTTCCCCCCTTCCCAAACCAAGTGCTGCAGTCTTCCATGAGCTTCACAGGTTTATCTTCAATGTCCTAATCCTTTTAATTTAAGAGCTTGTAAGTTTTTTAGTTTAAAAAAAACTTTGATCCAAATCTATTTCTAATGACATGCAAAATGCTTCAACCTATTCCTACAGCTGCAAACATCAACCAAAAAAACCCCAAAATCTCAGCATCCACTCAAAGCTGTAACAACTACCTATACCCCTTCCCTTCTCAAATTCTTTGTAAACAAGTCTCCATTTAAAGCTGAAGAGACAATGAGACACTAAATTCATCTCACCTGAGACATCTCATTTACTTAATTAAAAATCATCTTTGGACATGCTAATCCTGGCTTTGGTTTGGCTTTCGGTCTCAGAGGTAGAAAGTGATTACTAACACATGCAAATCAACATTCCACAGCAATATGGTACCTTAAGTGTATTTATAAACAGGAAGGTATTATTAAAAATTAAAGAGCTCCCAAGCTCAGACCAGGTATGAAATTACAGTTGATTACAGGCACTGAGGACTGACTGTATTTAATGGAGAAGAATTGCAATTAAAAATGGTATTTTTAGAAGTTTTAAAATACCTTTTTTAAAAACCACTTTTACCACCTCTACCGTTGAGAATGGCATTTTTATGGAAAATGGAAGAATTAATTAAAAATTGCAATAGCCATTCCTGTGGTGGTCAGCTTGTTCAACAAGGGAAGAGCCTGCTATTTCTTCTCGGTATTTTTGCAAGGCGTAACTAAGGCTGGGAGAGATGCTGGTGTCAAAGGCAGTAAAACCTGAGCAAACCTGAAGGATACAGGGTCAAATTCTTTTCTCTGAAAGGAAAGCCTTTAGGAGCCAAAATGTCTGGACTTTTTATTTTCACAGCCCATTGTTCTAAGGTGGTCTGAGGGATAAATCAATCCATTTAAAAACATTTTCTGGCATTATTTTTCACTCACTTGCATTAGCATAATCCAGTTAGATCACAGCTCTGGAAATTTACAGCTCTGAACAATAGTTCTAACTCAAAAAGCACCTTCTTGTCAGCATCTTCCTTTGTGTGCAAGGTCGAGGTGAGGACAGAGCCTGTTCCCCCGAAACCCTTTGCCTTTCCTGTGATTAAATGCAACACCACACATGGCAAGAAAGCGGAGTAGAACAGAGCAGGCACCTGGTCACGCATCATTCCACAGCCCTTCCAGGAGGCCAGCAATGACCTGGAGTCACCTCCTCTGAAGGACCACCATGAGCTTGGATTCCACTGTTTCAGAGCTGGTGGGACTCGATGCCCACCCAGTCCCTCCTGAGCAAACCCAGTATTGCAACACACCACGAAAAAACCCCAGCCTGCAAACCTGTTACTGCCGGAGTTATCTTTAGCACAGTAATCTGAAGTCATTATTTATTTATTCCCTGGCAGCGTAGGTGGATAATTAGTGCATAATTTGAGGTTTTCTGGGCATGATGGCCTGCTCAGATAGCTGCCTCTAGCCCTGATTAAATCTCTGCCTCGGATCCCCCAGCAGCACCTCATGAGAGAAAATTCCAGGCTCTGCCAGTATCAGGTTGCTGTCTCGCAGCTTGAAACCATCATGAGTGTTTGGGGAGAGGGAAGAACGTTAGGAAGTATTTTATCTAATTTTCTGAAGCTTTATGTGACTAAAGGTTGCTTTGCATCCAAAGTACCCGCGAGAGCGTGGCTGTGTCTGCAGGGGAACGAAAGGGATATTACACTTGAGGCTTTAAAATAGCATTAGGAACAGAGACACACACAGGCTTCAGGAAGGGAAACCTATCTGAATGCTAGAGAAGTGAATTCCGTGTATGAAGTGTCTTAGGGCTGCTCCAGCCCGCAGCCCATGGAGAATACCCAGGGGCTGTTATAATGAAAGCTCTCAGCACCCTCGTGCTGGAGTCTTGGTTCCCAGGTGCTCGTGGCGGGGCTCAAACCACGTCCCCCCATACCCTGGGGTGCAGCCCCGTCCCACAGCCCCAGGGCAGGCTGTGCCTGGGTTTCATGGGGCGCTGATTTTGCAGATGGTGGCAGTGCTGGGGTTGCTGGTCCCACCTGCGGCGCCCAGACTGGTCCCCTCGTTGTGACTCAGCTCGGCAGATTTTCTACGCGGAGCTTGGAAAGGTCACAGCTCTCTGAAGCCTGCGAGCTGTGTTGCTGTCCCCTTCATCCCTGGCTCACTAAATGCCAGTCAGCTGAGTGGCCTCAGGCAACGAATTCAAACCAGTGGGATAAAATGGACCATCATTTCAGATTCATAGAGTGGAGGTTCTCTGCAGATATTTATTTAAGACTTTTCTTCTCCCATAAAACACCCGAGTCCTTACTGACTCTTTTTCCACGCTGCTTCTCCTCTTTCGTTCCCACTTTCTTACTGTTGATGCTCTTCCTGAGAGCACAGCAATAAATCGTGGCTGAGCCCAGCCCAGGGACCACCCGGGCCCCCACATTTCTGTGGCTCACCAGGTCAGAACTCCGGCCCCGAGTGCCAGGACCAGCACGATGAGCATTCGAGGGGAGGGAGAATCTGACCCCTGTTCCACGGTCAGGAGAGGGAAGAAAGGAGGTGCCCAGCCACTGCTGATGGCATTAGGCTCCAGGGGAATTATTACTATTTTTTTCATTTCATAGTCTCTTCAGAGTGTTCTTTAGACACGTCGAGGTGGTTATTTAACTGAAGTCTCCCAGGTCTCACACACAGGCCTTTCCTGACCAGAGTGGCTCATCCTCACAGCACAGGAGATCCAGGACAGCTGTTCCCACCTTCTCCCTGTCCCAGCCTGGCTCATACATGGACCAAAGAGCTTACCTTGGGTACCACCAAGGGGCAGAGGGATCCAGGCACCTTCATTTCCTCAATCCCTCTGTCGATATAGATTTGATAAAGGCATCCTTGACAGAGACTGGCTTCTAGAGGCCCCTTAATCCATAGCTATTCCATAGATGATGAATAGATGTCACCCCAAACTCCCATCACAAAACATTACCTCTCAGCATCTAAATAAATACACTTCTTTCTTTCCTTAGACTGATCCCTTATTACATTTCAGGGCCTGGCTTACAGGGGACAGGTTCATTTGCTAATACATGAATCATTATTGCTTTGAGCCTCTGAGCTGGCCTTTTTTATGAGCACGTTTCAAAATGTATTTGATTGCTGTTAGAAATCATTTTGGTTCACGCTCGACAACCAGGCCAACCTAAGCCAATATGCTCTGCCTGGCACTGTGGAAAAATGTTGTGAGAATTTAATTACTAACTGCAAGTTACTGTGCATATGGTGAATTTTAAATGGACTGTTTCTTTTATTTTTTTTGCCTCCAAGATAAAAGCACCCAGTTGTTTAACTCCAGCTTATTAAGATCTCTGTCTAGCAGTTCTGATAAAATTGTTTCAGACTGTACACCCTACAGAGAACAGCACGCTGCCTTTTCCTGTCCACGAGCTGCTTGCAGACCATAAATGCCATCCAAGCCAAAGTGAGTCCTCTTTGCCCTTCTGTAAGCCTGGGCTAAACGTTGAGAGATTAGATTTACTTCACTGCTTTCATGTAAGAAAGCTTCTGGAAAAACATTTGTTTTACGTGATAAGGTACAACAAAACATCACTAGAACAGAAGTTCTTAGTTCTGGCAGCAAAACTCTCACCTTGGGGAAGGGAGGGAGGGATGGACAGTGGAAGCGTAGACTGTAAAAATACACTTAAAATAGCTTAAATCCACCTATTCTTTACTTCTCATCATTTCCACAACTACGGTGGTGCTGATGCTCTTCTGTTTGGCTTCCATATGACAGGAAAGCTCTGTGATATATGTCACCCCGATATTTATACACCAAGTAAATCAGAACCTAATACTGAATCAGATTTCACCAGCACATTAACAAGAGAAGGAGTTTTCAGAATGTCTCTTATTAATGCATAGACTATATGTATATATGGCACATTAGACCTCCAGATTTTCATGAAGTCCTCAGATCTGGCACAAATTAACTGATTAGGAGCCTCATTTTTCTAAGCAGTCAGCATTTCTCTACTCATTTGAGCTAAATCTTTAGCCAGTGTGAGGAAAACAATTCTCTGAGACACAATTATATTATGTGTGTTTACCACAGACAAAATTTACCAAAGCATTTTACAGGAAAAGAGAAAAAGGAAAACAACCTAAGAGTCCATTGCCTTGTGCTCAGCCAAAGAAACTGAAAATTTCCTCCAAAAACCTTAGAATTGTAAGGTTTTGATTAGGTCTAATAGTTACAGAGTCCCCTTCTACTAAACCCTAGTACAGAGAAGGAGAAAAGCCTTGTGCAACCCTGGCCTGATGGATAGCAAAAAGGGTCTCTGATGCAAGACTTAAGAAAGGAGCTTTGGCTTCAGGATCAAAACAGAAGGTAGGCTCCTAAGAGATGAAAAGTGTCCTGACTTTCTTTCTGATAAGGCTGAACACAACACAAATCCCTCACTGCCCCTCAGGAGCCCACTGAAGCTTTGAACTTCCTTTCTGTTCAGAAAAAGAAGGCACAATGCAGGAGCCGGGGGAAAAACATGGCTTGGCCATACTAGGATGTATTCTGAGTTTTTCCAAAAAAACCCCTCCAACAGGGTTATCATCCAAAATGCACAATTCCAAAAAACAAGGAAGAACAACTTCAAAATATCTGTATCACTCTTTGGGTCACAAGTAACTCAAAATGATTTATACTATCTGAAAAAAGAAAACATGGAGCCAAAGTTATTTAGGTTCAGATTCACAAAAATATTAAACTACTTACCTTTGGTGAGTTGGACCTCAGCTGATCTGCTTGACTCGCATTTGCAGCCTGGATGCAGATTCTCATCTCATAACCCTCCCTTGGGTCAGCAAGACCAGAGCACACAGTGCTTGGCTGGCCCAGACCTGCTCTGCAGGATGAGAGGGGCCAGGTCAGCACCTCATTTACTCAGAATCAGCCCACACAGGTGCAACATTTTGTTAATTACTTTTTAATACAAAAACAAGCAGCCTGGCAATGAAAAGAGCCATTCATTCAGTTTAAACACATCATTTTACTATTTAATTTCCTCCTTCTTGCGGATAGGTGGCACCAGTTTCTGCACGGAATCCCAGTGCTTGAAGTACATTTCAATGGTTCTGGCAAATGTTTTCTTGCCAACACACCACAGCACTGACCTATGTGTTTTGGAGCTCTGTCAACAGATTAGGCAGATTTCACCGTAATAAACTGCGAAAGCAGAAAAATCTTTCCTGAATCCTGATTAAAAGTCCTTTATTAAAGCTCAGTTAGTCATGTAAAGAACCCAGGGCCTTACCACTCAGTGAACTGCTCAGTGTCATGCCTTCCAGACTGGGCAGTGCAGCTCAGTCTGTCATCTTCACCTCCCACTTTTCCAGGTCAAACATTCACTCTAGCAAGCACATGATACCTCTAAAGGTGATGTTACTCCTTCCAACAAATGCTGGCTTGATCACAATAGGAGGCTGAGTCCACAGAATGCCTTGGCTTGCAACAGAGCAGTGCTCCTACTGGAGAGTCCTCGGCGAGGAGGAAATGCATCACCCTAAAAAAGACTGATCCAGGAGATGGAGATAAATTTGCCAAGGCTGTGTCAGGCCACCCCTTCTGAGGCTGGCTGTGTGGTTGCCCACCTGAAGACTACAGCCAACCTCACCTACTCTGGGTAAACCAGGGAGTCCCAGTGGCTGTTCTCTCACTTAGGGAAATGGGGAAGGAGAAAGGTTTTAAGCCCAGATCTCATCCACTTAATTCAACTGAACCAGAGGGGTGCAACAGAGTCAGGAACATGGCAACACGTCCCAGCCTGGCCACTGGACTGTAAGCCACGGGTGTCCCAAAGCCTCTCCCAGCAGGAGCAGCCAGACAGGGAGCTCTTCATTGCAGAATCAGTGAAGGTGCTGGATCCCTTCTCACATGCTCTGTGCTCTTTGATCACAAATTGCAAACTTCATCACACACACCAACAGAGGAGAAACAGCCTGGCTGAGATCCAAAATCAATGTTAAACCCAGCCACGTATGTTTTATACCACTGAGCAGTTCAGGAACCCAATGGGTTCTCACCCTGCTGTCACCCAATCCAACAGATGACACAGAGCATCTGCTTGCACGGTACAAAGTCGTGTGCTAGTGACACATGCAGTTCAGAAATATATTTTAAAACAGGATGACAGAGGTCAAACTTAGAAGGGTGTTAAAAAGGAGTTGGCAGCCGTTATTCACAGTTTTTCACCATAAGAGAACTGCAGGGCACCCTATGGAATGGAAAGCAGAGATACTGACTCGCAGCAATTGTGCTGTTCATTACGGCAGGACGTTGTGACATCCAGAGGTGTAAGCGGGTTAGATACATACAGGCCCACTATTGTTACTAAGTCTAATGGTTGGGTTGGTGTCTACAGCCTCTGGCTTGGGAAGTCCTTACCTTAGAAATTAGAGGGAGATACACAATGAAAGGATCATCCCACATTTTCTCTGTGTCCTATTTCACTCTTCTAACCATCAATTATGGAGTGTTTCCAGTGATGAGGTGACAGACTATGTAGATTTCTGGTAGAAGTATGACAGTCATCTGTACTGTCATCAGTCCAGTTTCGGATGTGCACACTCAGGGCCAAGTCTCTAATGTGTCTCCTCTGACATGCACAGAGCTCATCTGCTTCAGAACAGCTCACAGTCTGCTGCAGAGGGTGCTGTGCTCTCCTCAAAAATGGGATGACAGCCCTTCGGAACAGATTATGTGCAATTTAAATTTTAAAATGCTCTTCTAGTTTTCCTTTGTGTGACAACTTTGAATTTTAATACAAGTGTCCAAAAGTACAATGATAAAACATGCAGCTCATGTCAGCAGTAAAAGGCATAGTAATTTATTAACTTTTTGAGTGTGAATACAAATTGATTTGATGATGTGCCATATAATGAAAAATTATTTGCAGTCACAACTTGCATTCTAGTTGCTGCATTATTTATTTTTTTTTTAATTTAACGTTACAAAGAGTTTGAAAACTGCACAACACTTGTTGATGGCCAACTGGAAACTGTAACACTATGAGAAGGAATCAGTGCTCCTACATGTTTTTTGAAGAATGCTCTTGATTCAGAAATTATGTTCTTCAAAAGCAAGCTGTCATATATTGCAAGTATTCTTGGACAAAGGAACATTGTTTTTACTCAGGACAACCCCTCAACTCAGTATCTTTAGTTACGTATCATTACTGATTTTGTAATAGAAGTCAGTGTATTATGTGAAACCATTCGGAAATCCATTATAATGTACTAAAGAGGTCACTGTGTAGCTCTCCTTCTAATGTCATTGATGGCTGAGGCATGGTAAAGACACAGCTGAAATCTTCACACAGCACAAGCATCTCACACCTTTATTGGAACATGAAGATCATTAAGAAAGCATCTGAAACTAATTCATTAAATTTTGGAGAAGATGTAAATACTGATGCACTTTGTTCCAAACTCACTGATTATTATTAACTACATCATTTCAGTATTTATCCCTTGATAAATCACTAGGAGAGCAGACTGCATCCCTAGCAGAACACACTCTGTGCATTAGTGTTTCCAGAATATCCTGGTTACCACACAGGAAGCTATACATGTGTGATGCACAGACTTCAGTAGACCATGGTGCCAGTTAATGTATTTTCCATGTATTCAGTAATTAGAGCTCACACCTTAAGTCCACTAATGCCACGCACAGAAAAAGAATATCACATTCTGGTCTCTTGAATAGGTCTTCCTGCTGAAGCAATACAAAGATTTATTATGTTTGGGATTCTTTCCGAAGTGAACATGATATAAAGTTTCTTGTGGTGACATCCAGATCTAGAGACGTGTGAAGAGCTGATCATTCCTTGGCTTCTGTCCAGCTTGTTAGCTAGATCTTCTAAATTGCAATACCATCTTTGACCTGTGCTATGACCTCTACCATTGACTTTGGTCAGCACTAAGAAGCACAGAGGCAAAACAGCCACAGTCAGAAATGAAACATCAATGTTAGAAATGTCCTCAGTCAAGCGAATTCTGGGAGTTGTTCTTCCTCCCCAAGCCTTTCATGAAAACCCAAAGGTATTTGTGTCCTAACTGGATAATAATATGCCAAACTTCCTGTGAACTACAACTTTTATTAAAGTTCTTCCTCCAACCCAACTCACTGGATCCCCAAATAGGCCATAAAGTGCTTTTGTGTGTCTGTTAATGAACCATTTCAAATGAATACTGGAAACTGAAGGAATTACATGCTGTGTAATTGATCTAAAGAACAGATTAGGACTGGTGCTATTTCATTAAATCTTATTAGCTGTGGCTTAAGTACTTAAATTTGCAGCTGTCCTGTGTCAGACAGATTACACCCCTTGTCACACGGCAAGTGAGGTTTGCATCTACTAGACTATGGTTTTTAAAAAGGAGGAGGCTGATGAAAAGGAATATAAACAAAGGACTGTGAAGGCCTCATCTTCAGACACATTTTGCCCCGAGGTATTAATTGAGATGAGACAGATAGTTCCCCACTTCCAACACATGTATGAAGACCTGCTGTTTGTTTCCATATTTTGGTCTTAGATCACTTCTATGGAACCTGAGTCTGGCTTTTTGGGTGTGGAAGAGCCCTGAAGAATTCTCATGGGTGAGCACAATCTAGATCTTAACCAATTACAAGGGAATCCATTGGGTCCTCCTAAAACACCTTCTTTAGTTCTTTTTACCTTAGTTGCTTTCCAGTGGAGCTTATCGTGCCCCAGGAACCAGTGAGCCAGCAAGGCTAGGGGACAGTTTTGGCTGGGGAACAAACAACTTGAATTCAAGCCAAAAACAAATTCAGCTTGGAAAATTGTTTATAGCTCTCAAAGGAGAAAGGGGGTTTTTTGTATCACAGGACTCAAACTAAATTTTAGGGCCCTCGACATGCTTAGAAAAGTGTATTTTTACTGCTTTGCATTTGACAACAATGTGCTAGACTTGATGTTCTTTCTCACCTTCTGCTCTTCTGTCCTATGGCCTAGCACTTAGCTCCATAATCTCCCAAATCAAACAAAATAGCAAATGAAGACTTTAATCTGAATTTTCTCTACAAGGCGTATTACACTACATTTCAATATCTAGACTGCTGCACTGTGGGAAACAAGACTGAAAATTTGCACAACATTAAGCAGGATTTTACATAATACTAAGGAGTGAAATACTGACAAAAGAACCATAGACTTTGGTTAAAACAGATAATATTCAAGGCTTTTTTTATTACTATTATTATTCCTTTGATGAGAGAATATTTAAGACTCTCTCACATGCAGAGTCACCATGTTAATACCACAGCCAAAGCAGTGGTTCATACAGATAAAGACTAAAGTAAAAATAATCCAACAGATGTGTTTTGCAAATATAAGAAACTATTTCAGCAAATCTTAAAAAAAAGACAATCACAGAAAATACCGAGTCCACCTTTAAGAGTTATTTGAATTCTTTTCTATTATTCTGTAAATCTCAGAGCTATTCATCTATCACAAAAACCCACTTTCCCCCTTACACCCTACGTCTGGTTCTTGCAAGCCTCCTGCAGCCTTTGGCCTTGGCAGTCAAACTTGCACTGAGGAAATTCCAAGACGACCAATTCTCTCTAATGATGGTGGTGTCATGGTGAAGGTTTGAGATCTTTGCCCACAAACACAGATGGAGCTGCTCCTCCCAGCTTCAAAGCTCCCAAACCGCACAGGCAAGACCACTTTTTTGAGAGTAAATTTAAAACCTGGTACTCCTCTAAATATTGAGCCTTCCTTTTTTCATTTACCCAGGATTTGAAAGGCTTGCTGACCCATTGCTAACCAAGGATCAAGTGTAGATTGGTAAATCAAGACAAGGAAAAGAAAAGGGGAAAATAAAGCATATTTGTTTGTGTTCAGTACTGCAACTTTATACTCCGAGAGTTAGGCATTTACTAGTCACACTGACATATAATTACTTTCAACTTCCAGCCATATTTATATAGAATAGCTAGTACTTACTCACTGGAAAGACTGAAAATGGTGTGAATGACCTGTTACTTCCAAAAAAGCTCACCCGGTAAAACTCTCTCTCCCTTATTTTGCCTTCTCACCTCCCTCAAGGAGCAGAACTCCATCAGAGCAAACAAAAGCAGAAAACAGCTTTCATACAATTTAAAAGAAGGAAATCGTATCCGGAGAGAAGATGAAAAGTCACTTACAAACACGCTCTTGTACAATGCTTTCAATAACTGCTCCATAGATGCTAACCATAATTTGAAATTGTCTAACAGGTTAACATAAGGAGGTTATATGCAGGGCAGCTGTTCCCAATGTATATTAAGCCTGAAGCTTCCTACCTGTTTCAGACCTGCAAGAAGTCTGGAATACTAAGACTGCCTGTGATTTTATACTGTATTCCTTGATTTATTAAAGATGCTATTCTCCCTGCAGGTCTTATTACACTGTTCAAAGGTTGTGTTCAACTAACCATAAATGCAGAATTTGAAGCATTTTTATATCTAGAATCTCACCCAGAATTTTTCTTTTGTACATATTCATGCGTAACCTGGTCCACATAAATAAAGATCAGCAATTAGCCACAAATAAAACCCAGAAGACTTGGCTTTCTATTCCATCTTGCACACTGTTTCAAAAATAAAATTGGAGCAAAATACAGTTATGTGCTTTCTAGATACTAACCAAGAGTTGACAAGAACTGATGGATTTTGCATGTTAAAAGTAAATATTTTATTACATACCATGCCCTTGAAAAATTAACTTTGTTTCCATTTGATTTTGTTCAGCATGCCTTGAAATAGGAATGGCAGAAGCTATTCAAGGAACAGATCACCAAGATTCACGGTACCGCAGTGACTGCAATTACCTATTTTCCTGGCTCAGTAAAACAAAACTTTTTTTAAAAAGTTCTATAAAATATTAAACAATGAAATTAGCAAATACCATCTGTGTCTCTCCTTCACGTATGACTAAATCTCCTGTACTGAAAAGCTGTCTCACATGGACGCACATCTAAAACCTGCTCATGTTGACAATGGCCATCAACTTTGACAGCCTTTTGGGTAAGACCTTGTCACTGCTCTGTCTACCTGTGCACAGATCTTGCATAAACCACTGGATACATTATCATCAAGTTCACAAAGATGCTGTCAATGCGTCAACTACAGTAAAATATTCACTATTTCAGAGTAGCAATATTTATATATGCTCCCTACCTCCTGCTCTGATTCGCCTTCTTATCACCAGGTTTGTGTTTGTTTTTCAAATGCTGAAAAGACCCTGTTGGTTTGCTCAGGGAACTGAGTGACAGTGCTCACAAAGCGTATTTGCTCACATTTGACAGGATGGGTAACAAAATGGAAGAGTCAAGTTTTTAAATTCCACCCGAGCCACT
Organism: Grallaria varia; assembly: GCA_013396735.1. NCBI lineage: Eukaryota > Metazoa > Chordata > Aves > Passeriformes > Formicariidae > Grallaria > Grallaria varia. Next base: position 216,227 of record VWZG01000595.1, read on the forward strand.
GAATTTATATTCAGAAGGGACGAGTATCCAGCTGCTGGATAGCACAACAGTGCCCAGCATTGCAGGAGGGGAACCTCACACTCACCTAATCCGGGCTCGGGGGCCACCTGGGGCCTCTTGAAATTCATCCATCTACCAGGGCATTTGCTGCCTCCAAAGAGTTAAATATGCAGTGCTATACTGTGATGCCTTTACAGCCGACAAAAGTAAAATGTGGCAATATAAGGGAGCATGTGGCTATTTTACCTATTCAACATTTACCTGTGTCTATCTAGAAGAGGTCTCTAAAATGCTGCTTTTCAGCAGCTTGAAGGTTGAGAACCACCTGTAAACATTTGCGGAACAGTCTCTTTCTAGAAATAGAGACTCCTAAACAATCAACCTTGAAATGTATCATATATTGTATTATATTTCCAGTGTTATTTACAGATCTTCTTGTTTAGTACAATGAACCAGACATGCTGAAAAGGTAGGATTTTTCCAGTCCTCTTTTATACGAAGTACAATAAAAAAGGCACATGATTATTCACCATAGGAGTTGTGCACCAGTCAAAAACTTAAAGCTAAAAAGCTACCCATCAGAGAACTCTATGAGGCAGTATTGGGATTTCTCCTTTGAACTCATCGTAGAAAGATCTGTCTATTAATTCCTCTAGGAGAGCTTAAGGAATCCACTTCCTTGCTGTGTTCTGATCTTCACAAGATTTCCAAATCAACAGAAAACTCTTGTTAAGCTCCTCACATCATCTACTGGAGCAAGGAAGAGTCAAACCACGCATGTATGTGTCTGCTTTTGTTTTTCTTCTCTCTTTTCCTTTGAATGCCCAACCATGGGGGACTCTTGAGAGCCACGACCTGTTCAACTAGTCTGCTTTAAGACAAACACCCCGCAAGGTATGGCACACTGAGCGATGGACAACAGCAGGAGGGGCGGCTCAGCCCCAGCAGTCAGTGCCGGCCGTGCTTGATCCAGTTTCTAATCATCCATTTCTGCCCCGAGCACCTTTGCACGACTAATCGGAGCCCAAAATTTGCATCCTTTGACATTTCCACTTCTAGACAACGGCCAGTGTCTCTGCTGATGATTGGACCATTCTGGAGGGGAAAAAAGGGGGGAGAAAAAAGAAAAGAAAAAAGGATTAGAAAAAGGAACAGGAGTGGTGAAAAGACTAGAGAAAAAAAAAAAAACAGTACTGGATCTGCAAATCTGTAGAAAGCACTATAAACTGCATGGAAATTCATGTATTTATCAAGAGATAAAAGTCCCTAAAAAGTTCTAGAAATCTATACAAAGTACCGAAACAACTCGATAATTCTAGATTTAGAAATTGCGGGAAAAATCCCCCCAATCTGTCTAAAAAAGCACTAGCAAATCCCTACTGAGCCCAAGAAACAGGAAATCCCAGAAACGGTAATAATGCTTATGAAAGTCCTAAAAATTGTTCGAAGACTCCAGATCTAAAATATCCAAACAGGCACTAGAAAAATCCCAGAATAGTCCTGGAAACAGACTAAAAAAAAAAAAAATTAAAAAATTTACAAGCCTGGTCTTGACAATCAGTACAGAAATTGAGAATATTCCAATCCAGGATAACTAAATATTCCCAGAAAGCATACTTCAAAATTCCTAGTAATAATAAAAGAATATTCCTGGGTAGCACACAAACTATGGAAAACATATTTGAGTATTTCCAAAAGGCATATGGGGGAATTCCTAGTATAGCCCTCTGAAGATATCCTTGTTTTTCATTAAATATCCTCTGGAAGGTAATTCCCCTCCGGTTTATCTCTGCAAGACTCCCTGGCCCTTCCATACCTGTGTGAAATCCCAGAACCTCTGCGCTGGCCTCAGGACATCTTCACACTTCTTCAGAGTGGGCGTCCTGCCCTTGCCATCATCGACGAGGCATTTGGAGTCGGGCAGGAAGGCGGTGGAGCCCAGCGGCCCCAGCTGCAGGACACCCTCGGAGCTGTACCGGACCAACTGGGGGAGAAAGGAAAGCTGGAGGTGGCCAGGGGTCCTTTGTCCTTGGATCCATCCCTGTCTGGCACACGCTGCCCAAGGACAGAGCTTGGGAACCTCGTTTTACCAACAGGGTCTCACCCAGCACACAGCACTCCCTTCTTCCACACCTCTGCTCCCCACCATTCCCTCCCCACTATTTCACTGCGGAAAGGGCAATCAAGAAAAGTGAAGTAATCAATATGTAAATCATGCCCACTCAGCAGGAGTTGATTTAACAAGGACACGATGTCAATTTGCAGCGGGGTTTGTTCTTAAGAGCTCTGTTAGAGGCTATTGATAGCAACAAGTCTAATTAGTTTTGTAAATAAACGTCACTGAAAAAAATCCGAGCGTGCAACCAGTATCCAAAAATATGAGAGAGAAAAAAAAAAACCACGAGGGAAATGGCAGCAAATTTGCTAACATATGCTTCAGGCCTACATAATAAAGAATGACACTCTGATATTTCAGTTTAGTGTGAAGCACATTAAAGCAAAAACGCACGATGCTAATTTGGCAGCAGGCCAGTACGTCAGATCAGACTTATCTACTTCTCACTCCTGTGTTTAAATGCAGAGTCATTAAAGCAGCCTTATATTTTGCCCTCCTTACTCTGGAAGTGCAGCACGCGGGTGCCAAAAGACTGCAAAGTGGAGTCACTACGTGGCTTGTGTGCTCCGAGTCTGGATGCTGCGGGGTGACGATCTGAGCCACCAAAGAAATGCAATTACCACCCGGGAAATTCACTGCCTGCCTGCTCTTATTGCTGTTACAGGGCTGGAATGACTTCACAAGAAAGGGAAGGAAGGTCAGCAGTGCCTGCCCGTTATTGGATGCCACTGACCACTGTGTGAGATATCATTAAGAGTCAATCAAAAAAACTCAAATTAGAGTCTAGCTTTCTACTGCCATCCTTATTAACCTCAGAAGTATTATGCTCTGAATAATCATTTCTTGCTGGTGGTAAAAAGAGCATGGTCTACTTGCTCCCAGAGCAGATGCTCTTTGACATAGTGTGTGTTCATTTTCCCACCTGCCACTTCTGTTCAGAGCAGCCACGTGAAGCACAGGGTTAGAACTGAGCCTGCATCAGAGAAATCAGAGGGATAACCACAGGTGGATGCCCCGTGGTATGAACAGCACCAGTGGCAAGGCACTGCCTGCACACACTAAATTGAGACACTTTTGGGGTTTTTTTTCCCACTGTAAGGTTAGGGGGGACATATGTAAAAGAAGCTCAAGCAAGCAAAGTAATTCAAAATATGAATGGACTGCTGGGTTAGACAAATCATCTTATTCTCACACATAAAGGATCTGGGAAAAAAATCCAAAACAACCACAGAACTTCCTTTTTTTAAAAAAAAATAAAACCTGCCTATGTATTTTTCACTTCCATTTAATGGGTTCTCAGCAGAGTTCAAATGAACTGCAGGTATGGCTGAAACACTGATCAGAAAATGTGTTCATCCTGCAGTCTTTATTATCTTTCTCCAGGTCCCTAAATGCCACCTAGCAACCTTATTGGCTTTGCCTTACCTGGGTAATCAGAACCACTGTTTGTAACGGGCTACCTGCTCTGCAGCATAGGAACAATTCTCCCTGTGGTTTAAGATGAGCAGCATTTTCTCTACTGGTATTAAAATGATTCTAAAACATTCTTTGTCTTCCGAATCTCAACAGGCAGAATTGCATGTGCTTTGCATCACAGTAGCCACGTACTTGGGAAAGACTTTGATATAGAGCAGCCTGCCAAAGCAGAGCGCACCAGTTTTGCTTAGGCTTTAGAAGTGGAAGGTACATTAACTCCATTATAAACTATCTCCACTATTGAAAGTGGCAGTTGTGTTACAGCTCAACAGGGTCAGGGATGGCTCAGAGCAGGAAACTGCTGCCTATACAATGATGAGACAAGTGGAACAGCATGGGCCTAATTTTCCTGAATCTGTATTTCCTGTCAAGTTTTTATGGCTATTCCAACAGTCATAAAAACTTAGGTTTATCCCATAATAAAACAGAATTCTAAAAAAAACCCCACCCACAAACAGTTCAGACCTTATTACATAGTAAAGTTTGGGGTCTGCTTCTGCAAAATCAGAGCAGAAATTTAAGGGTCAAGAAAATACTATATTATTAATAACACCTCCCGCCAAAGACTTTATATCTTAACTTCCTAGAGACAACAGAAACTGTGAAAATAAAACAAGCGTTAAAATAAATTGCTTATTACTGTAGAGTAGAAAGCAGGAACTGGGATACAGCCAATGAAATGCTGAAAATTACACCTGCTCTGTTCAAACTTGATCTGAAGTGTCACTACCATATCCATAAAGAAACAACCTCTGAATTTGCATGGGCATACATCCTGTCAAATCTATTCCCAGTGCCAGCCAGCCAAAACAAAATGACAAAACCTCCTTTATTAAGGAATATTAAATCCTATTCATTAGAAAAAGAAAGTTAGTGCAGGTTTTGATGAGCTGGGATCCTTAGGTACCCACACACTCCCGTTTCAAGCTGCAGAACAAAAAAAGAGTTTCATACATCACATGAGGATGGACCTTTGCTCAGTCCCTTTTGTCTGGGAAGAGCTGAAGGATCCACATAAATGACACTGAAGCCAAGTGCTCTGTTAAATACTTAAGATCTAATCCTGATACCATCTGCTCTACCGATGATGAGATAGGATAGTTTTCCCTTCAACATTCATAAATCAGAGCAGAATGCAAAAGATGCCAAAGGTTGTTTATCAAAGCCACCATACCCATCCCTGGTTCAAAAATAGTGAGTGCTGCTGCCTATGGAACATGATGTTCTAGGAACACCGATGTGGTAAATAAATGGCAGCTTTTAACTGAAGGATTTGACTTCAAAAAAATCCATTCCTGCTAATTCCCAGTCAAGTGAAAAAAGCACAAAATGATTACGGATAGTTGTTTGTGGGAAACAGTTACATGGAGGGGCCTGGGAGGGTTTGATACTAAATTTAACCTTTCTCTCTCACGCTTGTTCTCCAAGCAAAAGGAAATCTTTAATGATCCTTCAGTCCTGCAGGTTAAGGCAAGCTGAGAGCTGACCTAGGAACTGAAACAGTGAGCTATACAGAAATCCCAAACGCCACATGTCTCCTGAACACTTGTCACCACAAGACACAGAGGGCACAAGTTACCAAAGGTCCATGTTTGTTCCAGAATCTTTCCCACCGCTTCCTGCAGGTGAAGAACCTGCCTGTTCATCCACCCTGCTGCCCTGCATGCAAATCTGGAAAGCCATAGCTCTACCAAGCTAAATGTTAAATATCTGCCCTCTAGCAACAGTTTAAGCAGAGCCTTTTATCTCCTCTTATTCCATCTGTTGGCATCGCTGGGAGCTCCAGGAATCGGAAGGTGCAGCTCTCCCTTCGTCCTGCTGGATCTCAATGCAGAGGCAGCTCCTGCTCTCACAGCGGCGGTGCCTCCTGCTCCTCTCAGCGCCCAAGGGAAGGCAGGGGGGTGGAGAAGGAGGCAGCTCACCCTGCCCCTTCTATCCCAGGATGCTGTTTCATTGGGTTCTTCTCTTCTTTCACCTACCATGTAATCAGCTCCACATCACAGCTGTCCACACAGACTCTGAGACACTGCATATTTCCACTCTGTAAGTGCTCTCAGACGGTCCTGCAAAACCTCCTATAACATCCTATAACAATTCTAGGAAGCTTCCAGAACAACAAATTCCACCTCTGGGGCAGTTGTATCTGTCCCCACAACCCCACTCTTTGTTTTTCTTTTTTTAAAAATTTGTTTTACGACAAAGGGGTATAATGTAGTGCTATAGAAGCACTGGGATTTGCAGGTGATTGTACGAGGGAGGCCACATGCAGAGTGGTAAGGCAGTTCAAGACTCCAAATACATTCCTTTCCTATCAATATTCTGTAGCCCTGGGCTGTTCCTCCCAGCTGTATTTGCAAACCATTTTTTCCTGAAAGTGAACAGACTCAGACTTCAGAACCAATGAATGCAGATGAACAGGACGCTACTTTTCTGCAAACGAATTTTGAAATCAACTCGGACTGATGCAAAACCTTGTCTGGATATTCCTGGCTGTTAGCTTCTACTGCCTTAGCTCAAGTCAAATCCATTAAACTAAATTGATGTAAACTCAGGCTAAATGCATTCCAGAGCATCCATGAAAGAGCTTGTCCCTGTTTGAATAAAGAAATTTAAAAGCTGATGTCATTGACAAGATGTGCTTTATCCTGGTGAAAACTGATCTTAGAATACACACAAGGAAAAAGCATTTTGTTCGTGGAGCAGTCACAGTGGAGTGGTTTTATTTTGCCATTGTAATGCAGGACAACACCATTCAGAGGTGTGTGATATCCATGGGAAACAGATGGGTAAAAAGTAGAAGAAAGGAACATTTTATGACAGATGAACAGCAATCTTACTCCTAACTCAGTTTTCTTCAAACACTCGCCTGATCTGTGTTGGTTTCAGTGGAATCACGTGTATACTAAAATCACTGGTAAGCTGCTTGTCAGAACTGAAGTGTATGAAAAGCAAACAAGGCTGTAGTTGAATAGGGAGATTTTTTCACATCAGTAGGGCACATGAAGCACCAGTGATAACCCAAGTGGGGAAAATGAGTTCCATATTTATATTAATTTATATTCAGCAAGCATGTACAAATAACCCAAATCTCGACTCAGTAGGGGTATTTTATGCCCTATGCTTGAGACGAAAAATGTCAGAAAGGAAAGCTCAGTGCAGCAGACAACTATGCTCACCCAGGCTGATTAGAAGAGGGGCTTTAAAAATGTTTATTTAATTTATTAAAACACTTGCTGTCAACACCTTTCATGCAATGTGCTTGAATATCCTTGATTGGGGTTTGTGCAGCTGTGGTTCCCACACTGAATTAATTTTGTAAATTGTGGTGAGATGATAGAAGTTTTCCAGCTGTGTAATCATTAATTAACTTGGCTGCATTTGAATGACTCCAACCCATACTCAACTTAGATAAAACATCACCTTTGCCTTCACTTAGTGTTTCTTGCAGAATGGAAATTTTTCTGGTTTGTTTTTATTTTGCTCATTTGTTTGTTTTAAAGGGAAATGGAAAATGCTGCAGGATTAACTTTTTGGAAGATTAACTTTTTGCCTTTTCCATACTTTGCTAGTCCTTACACGGAGGATGTTTTGGATTTTAAGGGTTTGGGAAGAGTGACTTTCTCTTTTTATGTGTTTATACAGCGCTAGTAACAAAAGGGCTCGAGCTTGTGGCTTCAATGTAAAGTCTAAAATCAGCTTTTCAGGCTTTTCCAGCACATTTCACACAGACAGTAAGCTGAAGACCTGGAGCAGAAGCGAGCGAGGAGTGACTTAACTGGTGATTAAAATTCTTGGGCAGTAAATACTTTGTGTATTGTTCTTTGCACTTGGGAAGATCTGCCCTGTTTCTAGTCTACGACCCACAACCCAAAAGGCATAATTTACTGGGCAAGGTATGTGTAATTTGCTAAAAGGAAAATGGCCCATTCCTTAATGGAGAAAACTGGATAGAGCTGGATGCTGAGGGGTGAGTTCCTTTATACCCCAGAATTACCAAGTGTTAGTCAGGAGAAGGGGGGCATTTCATACTTCCTTTCAAATAAATTCATGGTAATTTATACCCTCATCTATTTTTTTTCTAGAAGTCAGAGCATATTCTATGAAACAGAAATCATGGAGGCAAACAAGTAGGTTAAGGACATAAATTGCAAGACAAATTACAGTCAGAACCATTTATTTCATTACTCTTCTAAATGCTAGCCCACTGAAAGATATTAGATGTTGCTAAGGGACTTTCTGGAAGGACTTAAATTTGCAACTTTCTGGTCAGATTAGAATGGAGCAAGAGACAAAACTCCGAGCGCCTTGACATCTCTAATGACAGTCTTCTTGAATAGGTAATTTACATCTAATTAAGCACTGCTATTTTGTTACCTTATTCAAAGGCTGCTCCTTCCACCTCTACCAGGGAAGTGTCAGTCAAATATTCCATAATGATCCTGCCAAAGGTGGACATTTTGTCAGTAGGAATTACTGTCTGCCTCACTTTGCCTCCATGGTGATGTACGAGCCAGGACTCCAAATCAATGTGTGTATGACTGAACTTCGGATAATTGTTAAGTCTGATAAGGTCAGAGTTTATTTACACAGGAGAATGTTCATTAACATAGTCTTGATTCAGATGGTACTTCAAAAGAAACTAGAATTACATTTCGGAAGAAGCTCAAGTCCTGGATTTAAATAATATCCAATTTATATTTAAAAAACAAGAGAAATCACTGTGAGTACGGAAAGAAGAAATGGCATTTGAAAATCTTCAGACATCTGTAAGAAAATAATAATATGCACAGGGACTGACAAAAAAAAATCTCCTATTTCAGGAAAGTCTTAAGGGATATTCTTAATTCCCTTTGAAGTTGATGTTAAATATGTGCTTAACTTTTTGCCTACTCGGGGAATCACACCAGCAGCTTGTTAAATAATTTCTGTCTGGGAGCCTACTGGACCAAAGAACAGTTGATTTAGAGAGGTACCATTCCTAGAGTAAGTCATGTCAGAGCAAGAAGAGCTGACCATTCACACAAACTACTTTAATTAATTAATTTTCAGTGGATCCCTGTTATTTAAACAAATTAATACGATTTTTTTTTTTCTAATTGGCATCTTCAATGTATAGATTCACAGGCTGAACGACCTTGGAAAGGGCACCCAAAAAGACTGGAGTAAAGCCAGATACCTGTCTGTGCAACTCAGGAATATACTGCCAGATTCCAGCGTACCAAATTACCTTTAGTTTCTTCTGAAAATTCTTCATATTAAAGGTTTCTCACTAATGATGGGATTGTAACCATTTACCTGAGAGGACATTCCATGGCATGGATAAAGGATTGCCTTGTCATCCTCTTCAGCCCCCTGGTCTAAGCAGTAGCCACTGGCTTTGCTGTTACGCACCTGCGAGGAGACCAGAACAAACCCAGTTGTGTTACAAACTGATCTTGGGCATCCAAGTCCAACCCAGCTCCATCTTTGCTGTGCTACAGCTGCTGAAACAAGTAACATGTAAAACTGTCCTCTGAGAAACACACGCTTATTCTTCAGATACAACAAGATGCCAGCAGTGAATTTGCTCCAGGAAAAGCCATTATTTGGACAACCTGCTGTCTTTACAGACCTCGGGTCAGAGTTATATTTCCAGCAATTACTCAAGGATCAAAACTCCATAGAATTCACTCTAAGAAACCCAGGCCAAATTTTGCTTCAAATTATCCTTGTGTAAACGTAAATTTTGACCCTGTTATGTCGAGAATGTGACTTTACAAACCTCATAGGAACTACTCAGGATTGGTGTGGGATGTAACATGCTTTTGTTTCTTCCCATTGCTTTTATAAAACTAAAAAAACATGTGAAAAAATTATTTGAATTGAGAATATAGTACATTGTTATGTACAGCAGTGATGTAAATGACATTGTATTAAAGGGTACGGGTTCAGAGATCCAGCGAAGTAAAAAATTCCTGTGCCTCTCCAGAGAAGGAGAATTTACAATTCTATAAAAACTGGGATGGAGCTCTTTTGAAAACCCAGGCCTCTCTTGAGGCTCGAAGGATTACACACATACTTTGGACAGAGAAAAATTTTACAGGTATCATAAACAAGAAGTTATTTAGACAGACACTTTGAAAGAGTCAACAGGTCAGTTTTGGTTTAGACTGTGAAGTACCTGTATGGCCACCCTCATAACACAGAAATAGATACTGCATAAGGTGTTGAAAAAATCTGTAAATAATCCTTCATATTACAGAGTACAAGAAAACAGGGAAACCAATTGGAAAAGGGAGATCACCAGCAACTAAATTTCAGGAGGTTTATTTTATAACTCAGGTACTATAAGGCTAAAGAAGATGAAGACAGCTTTATGACATGGCTTTAAAAAATGTGAATTGAGTCAGTAGGAAATATATTTTTACTACTGTTTCAATCTGTTTCACATCTACTCAATACATTTATTTTCCTTTAAACTCACTAAAATCCAGACATCTTTTCCTCCAGGAAAATAACCAGAAGAGAAGGTATTTAATAATAAGCTTGATGTCCTCTAGGATGAAGCCTTAAGTTTTATCATTGTGGGCATGTCAGACTGAAAGGGACCGATGCCAGTTTGGACCACCTAAATATCTTGTGTAGCTCTATTTTATTAAAAATGGTAATGAATTAGACACCTGCATCACTGAATGTCCTGTTTGACTCAAGAACCTTCTATGCAACCGCTCAGGAGAAATAAACTTCATTTTAGAGCCCAGCTGGCTCAATGTCTGGTATAATTGACACAACATTGGCAGACCTTCTTTGAGAGATACCACCAGCTCCTGCTGAATTTACTAAATGTCTTTTCTCAGTTACCAATGGGGATAGTTGTACCAGGATGCAAAACGATATTATGCAATCAAATTTGCACTCTGTGTCAATACCTCAAGTGCCCGACTTATTTTTACATGAAGTCAATCAAATGGAACAGAAAGGAACAGTGTCCATTTAGTTGTCTTGTGAGAAAATATATTGCCTTTGGATTTAATTGCAGTTCAAGTAGACAATTGAAACAAAATCTTAAAAACATTATGCAGCGGGAGAGCTCCTAGAACCTCACCCCAGTTCACTGTCATGAATGACAGCGGTCCTTCTATTACAGGCACATGAAGGTGTGTTTGAATTCTTTTAAGATTGGGGTCAAGCAAATATGGGAGGTTTGACTGGTTCACAGAAGAGAGAGGAAAGCTCCACACAGCTGAGATGAACTGAAATGTCCCCATGTTGCTAACAGGTTTGGGTCCAGCACTTTATTAGGGTTAAGCAACCTATCCATTCAGCTAACTTTGAGCTGCAGTTCCAAGCTATTACTCAATACTGGTACACGAGTGAAAATGAAAATACACAATCTGAGCACAAAGCAGCAAAATTGGTTTTCCTCTAATGACTTTTTTTGATGAGGAGATACAGACCTGCCAAATGATATCCTCACTTGGTAATCTGAACAAGGATGTGTTTCTTTTTATCCTGAACAGGATAAAGGAGGATTGCAAAAATGAATTAATAAAATCAATGTAATCCTCAAAATAGTTCAGCAAAACGCAAATAAGGGATTGCTCTTTTCCTAAAACCACCAGCAAACGCAACTGTTCTCATTGACTATAATCACTTTAGCTCTCTTGACTGCTGATGTTTTCTTGATGATGTCTGTGGCAGCCTATTTGGGAAAACAATTACCTCAAATTTATGTTCTCAGAGCTGCTCTGTTTTAAAATGAAAGCCAAGGAGGTTGCACACCATTGCTAGTGATGATGAGTTCACCTGACGTGCCCCAGTGAGGGCTACAGGGCTTCTCAAAGCCCAAGTCTTAGTGTTGATTAAAAGAAGGGCAGGGCATTGCTGTTGTTCCTACTGTGCTCACTGTGTTCTGCATATCCTGATACCACTAAAATGGACGGACTGCTGGAATGCTGCTGGGGTGTATTTTGAAAGCCATGCAGTACCTCTCCATAGGTGACTGTGTTATTATAAACCCTCATTTCAGGGTATACGTTCTCCAAGTACCACTTAAAACTCCGGCACTGCAGTCGCTGTCGTAGAGCAATTCTTTCCGAAACGTCTCCAAAGTCAACTCCAGGGTTCTGCAAAGCAGAAAATGAATTAAGAAATCTCACTGCACTGACTTTATGGTTGCTTTCCTTACTGAAATCAAATTGGAGTTAATTTTGTACATCAAGCTGCACTTCCCTCTTTTCTTTCTCTTTTGTAAGTAGCAGCTCATCAAAAAGCTGCTGTTGAGCATAGACAATAAATATTAATGAAAGCCAGTAGAAAAAAAAAGCATAAAGAGCAAGTAAAAAGCAAACATAAATAAAAACAATAAGAATGTTGTTACTTACAGCAATTCTAAATGTTTGCAATCAATCCTGAAACCTTTGCTTTCAAATTTGTTTGGAATTTAGGAGTAATTCTACCTAAAATATGGCAGTTTGGTCATGGCTTACTCTAGTAATAGCTTTAGGTATTCACTAATATAAAAGACATCAGAACAGACCTGTTAAAAGTTCAAAGCAAAGCTGCTCAAAAAGTCATTAAGTTCCACTAAACATTTGCATAGATCAATATTCAGTTTTTACTGGAACTGGAGCTCATTTGCAGACTTGAGCCATAAAATGCAGTTAAACTCAAAGCCTTCTTTATAATTCTACTTCAGACTTCAATTCATGTTTAAATACAATCCCATGAAAAACACAGGGTGGAAGACTCAAGTTGATATGACCAAACTCAGCCATTTAAAAATCCCAGGTCCTGAGTTAGTCTGTTGATTTAAAGTGCTATAAATTATCACAGTTCAACAGTAAAACAGTAAGAGTTACGTAATCTAAAATTCTTTTCCAACACTGTATTAATCAAATGGACTGAAACTGGGGAGTTTTGCATGGAATCTCTCTGAAGTGCCTTGTACTTCTCCTCCAGAAGGATTTCTGTACATTCTACAGATTATATCTAATGCAGGGTTACAAGACAGCAGCAAATCTTAGCTCAGCATTTAGTAAAAGCCCCAACACATACCCGGTTTTCAGGAGAGAATACAAGTGTAATACTGAACAGGTTTTCCTATTTGCCACATAGAGAGTTTGCTGTGCCCACTGCTGCTTGCTGATGCACACTCTGTCACGAGCTCTCAGCGCAGCATCCATTCAAATGAACGTTAATTCACGTACTACTTCAGGCTACGTGGAAGGAGAGCCACCCTCCGAGGCACTCAGTGCAATAAATCATTCAGTGTAAGATTCCTTTATCACTAAAATTGTTGAGGAATAAGCAGAGGGATACCAAATATTTGGTTAGCTAAAACAAAGCTATGCTGACCTGCTGCTGAAGGTTACAGGGACATGATCCTGCAGATGTGTCCAAGACCGTCTGCTAATCCAGACACACATCACACCCAGATTCTCAGCAACTGGTAAGGGAGTGAGTTGTGACAAAGATGGTGGGAGTTATAAAAGAGTTCATTTAGATTGGTTTTGTGGTATGGGAAAAACACATGTGTTTTACTTGCCTCCCTTTTGCCCTATTCTAAAATGAGGCAATAAAAAGCCCTTTCTGCAGTTCCATTTTTACAGAGCACAAGAGCAGCAATTGAGCAGCTATGAAAATGCTGGGCTTCCCCTCTGTGCCAGCCACAGTCACGGGCAGGTTACAGTGTGATGGCACAAGAATGAGGTGTCCACGGAATTTAGGAAGTGGACATATTCTTTTTAAGCTAGTGAGGTTTCTAGTTCTCCTGCAGAAGGTTTTTGTAATGGCTTATACCAGTACAGACCTTCTCAGACACCTGGACTGAATACTACAGTGGAATAACACACACTGGCTTCCTTTTCCTGAGAGCTAATAGGGTTATTTTTATGATGCACATTTTATCAATCAATCAATTTATTTTATGGGAAGAAAATTTTAATGTTCAGTACTTCTCCTGATTTTATGACTTTTATTGTACGTGCGCCTGGGTTTTTTTAAAGCTCTGCTGTATGGCTCAGTGCAGAAAACTACATCAATAAGTAATCTCAGAGAGATTAAAGGAAATCATATGTTGGTGTAAATACTTATTTAAATATCATCGTTTCTTAGAATTAATTTGCACATGTCATCAAGCAAGCAAATTTACTGAGGTTACCTTTTCATCTCCTATTTGAAAATGAACCATTTTAGCAAACGGATGCAGACAGGGCCAAAATGCCCCCAAAAACTGGTTTGCCTTCCTCCTACTGTCACAGAAACCTTGTGAAAGAAGTTATGGAGTTAAAGCAAAATAATTCTCTGCAATTACCTCTCATGCCAAAAGAAGTCACCAAAAACACATCTCAGAGACTTTGCACAGTGTCCAATATTGAACAGCAGTAAGTGAAATTTAGGTGTGTGAGAACATCTGACATATTCAAGCAACACATGGAGAAAGAAACATTGCTCTTTTAGATATACAGGAATGAACAAAAACGGGGTTTCATATATTTCCTAGGTACTTAAGTACAAATAGATATTCAGGAAATAAACTAAATCCAATGAAACCCCTAACAAGACTCCCGTGACTTTGGTGAACTCCGGGTCATAACTGAATATTCCCAAAGACACTGCTGGGTTTGCATATTTTCCTGTACTGATAGGAATATTCCTGTTTCCATTTGCTTCAATCAGTTCTGGACAGACCCCTGATATAAGGGTTAAAAACCATCATTACCTACAGATCAGTGTATGCTTCCTCTCAGCTGCTCTCCCCATGCCCCTTCACATGAATAATTTGGATGCAAATACCACTAAGTAATACAGCAACACTCAGCCTCCACCTGCCTGGAATATAACATACAACTCTTCTCTCCAAGAGTTATGCTCAGTGGAGATGTAGAATGTGATACACTTACAGAATAAAGCAATAAACCGAACCTACAGTTTATCTAATATTTATATTACATGGATTCCTGGAGCCTCCTATATGCCATCTACAATTCATATGTGCAGCGAGAAACAGAACGTGTTCACGTGGCACCTCCCAGCCTGTGCACAATAAAGCCAGTTAATATGCGATTCTTTTATTGCATACTTTGTATTTTACGCTGGTGAGGTCTACTGAGTCTCACAATGAATGACGATATTTATTTATGGACATTTCTGTAGTCCCCACCATCGTAGCATATGAACACCTCCGAGTTTAACGGCACCCCAAATTAACGACTTCTGCGGAAGCACATAAACCCGAAACATTCTGCTCTGGTTAAATTATAAATCCGTGTCAGTGCATACAACAATCTGTACTGAGCATACAACCAAACTCCGACGGAGGCAGTGAGCTCACACGGCAGAGCTCTGTGTTGAGCACGCGCCAGCTGAGCGCACGCCTTCCCTATATTCATGAGTATTCCCTTCACCCCCAGGAGCTAATTAGGAGCAGCCAACCACGTTGCTGCCTCTGTTGAGCAGAGAGCGTGACCTGCACTTACCGCCATGGGGATGTTCCAGGCCATGTAAACGTGCGACTTGAAGTCGTCCATCCAGACCTCGGCGGCCCGCAGGGCGTTGCGCTTTGCATAGTAGTCGATGTCGTTGTTGTAGGGCTTCTTTGTGCGCTCGATGTGTGCCACGCGAGAACAGGGCAGCACCTCCATGCTTCCTCCACACTGCCACACCTGGCAGGGGGACACAAAACAATCACATCTTTGATTTTTACCCTCCCCTCTCTTTGAGGCAATTCGACTGATTCTTTTCAGAGGCTGTATGTAGTGTGCTTGCTAGTCGGAGGTGGGGGATGTTCAATGATTCAAAATGATCACCCAGCTTACCTGATTGGGGTAGAACCTCTCTCTGGTTCTACAGATGAGTCTGAGGGGAAGGCAGATGGCTGTATTAGGTACAGAAGTTTAGAAGCCATAAGCAGACAAGTCCTCTGCCACAACGTCACTGTTCTTGGAACCATTAGGCAGAGCATAAGCTAGAAGGTGGTAACCTCTATCAGAGGGGATTTTTTAACCTAATGCTTGTTACTGAAGCTTCAACAAAAATCAGCTATATCATCTGTCTGCGTTTGGCACATGAATGGTGTACTGGAAGAGGCTCTAAGGGCTCCCTGGAGCCTTCCCTTCTCCAGACTGAACATCCCCATCTGTCTCAGCTTGTCTCCATGGGAGAGGTGCTCCAGTCCTCCCATCATCTTACCTCTCCATCCCGAGTTGATGAGGATGGATAAAAGGGGCTGAGTGGAGACTGTATCCCCCAGCCTTCACAGACACCACTGTACCCACACTGTGCAATGTTTTCCTTGTTGATTATTTACTGTCTGAAGTGAGGAACAATGAGGACTTGTCTCTCTGCATCAATGAGATTTGTAGTGATGCAGGGTGAGTGAAACTTATACAATTCCATTCCCTCAGGTCTGCACCTAGTAGTATAGTCTAGCTGAAATAAACACAGGATACTAAAATATAAGCAATAATGCATTGCTTTCCAAGGTTGCCTTTTACTGAGCACATTTCTATACAAGATGCATTCCAAAACTATACTGGGACAGTTCTCTACCTCACCTGCCTTCTCAAGGACAAAGACAAACTGTGTGGGAAGTGGCAGATAAAAATCTTCTCCTCTGGTTTGACTGCCTTTTTCTCCCCCCCACCCCCCCCCTTTTTTTTTTTTTATACTTTGTTAGGCAATATTTACTTGCTACTTTCCAAACAGTTCTGTAGTAAATCATTGGCCACTAGAATTTACATTTGATTAATGGAATACGCTGAAAAACACACTACTCATAAATTTGGACTGACGTGTGCTGAAGGTTTCCAGTGCAAAGAAGAAGTACTACAAAAAAAGAAAGGAATTAATTGATTTTCACAATGAGAAGGGGAAACACTTTAGTATACTGCTATTTGCCCAACCCAGCCTGGAAGTCGGTTATTTAATGCACAGCACATTTTTCTTTCTCTTGATATGGCTAATGACCTTGTAACTCTTATTTATATCTTCTGGTACCAAGGGCAAATATTTTATCTGAGTGACAGATTTATTTCCTTCAAATGACAGCGCTCACACAAACCTGAAAAGAAAAAGGTACTAAACTGCAACATTAAAGGAAATGTTTAGCTCATCTGTAAATTCAACACAAACAGTTATTTATCAGCGATAAATTCTCCCCAGATGAAATCCACAGGGAACCAGACACCTGGCTTTGAAGAAAACCCAACAGAAGAGGCAGCTCAGCCTGTCAGCCCAGAGCCTGGTGCTCAGCGCTCGGCGTGGGGCTGTGCTGGGGGGTCACCGCCCCATCTGCAGCCCTCTACACTGCTTTCCATTGACAGCCGGTCACTTCTTTCCCCTACTCCTCAGCCCCACTTTGCTCTTCAAAGGGGCAGCATCTGCTGAAGGAAGGAAGGAAGGAAACACCCAGGAAATACCCAAGGAAATTCTTCTTCCTTAGAAGATGCTAAAATTGAACCCAGAAGATTTGTGTTTTTCTGGCAATATGTAACGACCAACACCAGTGGGAGATGTTTCTCGGGATAAGGATGGGATTTCCAATCCCGGAGCAAGAGAACTGCATGTACAGCATATGGGACAAGGAGCCAGACTGTTGTGTGTTATCAGGTGCACATCATCGTGCCACCATTTCCCCACATCCCTGATAAAAGCCACGGCTCAACTACAGGTCATTTCTTTTCAGGCCAGACAAGGCCTCCTGTTTCACTTCATAAAGATTAGTTGCTGTTTGGTGGAGCACAGGCACCCTTTCAGCACAAGGCTAAATAGAGAGTAAAGATCCTGTCTTCTCCCTTTCCAGCCCAATAATTACTTACACTTACACAAAATGGAAGAGTTTCTGTAGTACAACCAAACATGTGCATCCAAAACTGGGTAAGGTCCCAAGAATTAAGAGCCATCATGTGAGATTTAGATGAATACTCACAGCTTGTGTCAGAATGAGGAGGATGGGAGGTTCAGCAGCACCTTCTGCCCCCTGGACACAGAACAGAAAACCACTGCCTGTCTGCTCCTGCCCCCTGCTCAGTGGCTGCTCCTGAAACTGGTGGATTCTCCTCTTTTCATCCAGAACTGTATTTAATGACCCATTTTAACAGTAGTAGACAACACATTTCTTTCCACATCAAACTATGAAATTATGCCAGAAAATAATTACATGCCTCTATAAAGCATTTATTAAGCAGAATCCTTAAAGTGCCTTATTGGGGGAAGCAAACTATTTGTAATGGTGAGCATAAAACGATGCCCAAGGCCCTGCAAATCAACACAGTGCAGATGATCCAAGAAAACTGACTTCCATATCTATGACTCATCTTCTGGGATAACAATGCATTTCCAACCCAAGTTATTCCTCTCATGTGGAGTTGCCAACATTAAATGCGTGTTTCAAGGTTCATTTCCTGAGGAGGTGGAGGTGCTACAGCCTCTCTGAGGTGCACATCACTGAAAAGCACACTCCGCCTTCTTTTTGCCCATGGAGAGGAAAATCCCTTATAGGAATTTTTTTTTCTGGCTTCACAGCATGAACTCAGCAAATGTGCATCGTGGGGCAATAGCCCAGGCTCTGTGGAAGGCAGGGGGATGCTCCCAGGCAGCAGCAGCAGCAGCAAAGCCTCCAGGGACTCAGCTTTGCCTCCGTGAGCATCACACCATGCAACATTTTAAGACATGATCAAGTAATTCCAAGAGACACTCAATTTATTTGCTAATTGTAGCTAATTTCTAATTTCAGCACTGCTCTTTAGGCTGCTATAAACAAAATTGATAGCAATTTAAATGTTACCATAGACGTGTTACCTTAGCATTTTTACTGCTAATTATCTCAATCAACTTTTCTATAAACAGACATGTTAAGTATTGAGAAGAACAAGTACCCACATCAGGAGTAAATTACAAACTGAATGATAATGTTTGTGGTTTGTGCTACAATGATTTACTGACAGTAATTATTAGCTATTCCTGTGCACCTGAGATATGCCTGTCCTACAGGGAAGTGCTTATTTAGTCAGCAGTCAACCGGACATCATATTCTATGCATCAGAGAAAATCTGAGATGAGACCTTGCCTGGTCTACCATGACCTGACCTGTGCACCAGAGAAGTTCTCTAAATGCAGGCTGGGCTCATTATTTAGAAAGGCCAATAAAGTGCCATGATTTAACTCTCACCAAACAAGAACAGATTTTCTGAGCAAATGCACTTTCCCACAAGTACTTTTTGCTGAAGGTTGGAGCTACCACCTTGAATAGGATTTTAAAAAAATTAAAGTTAAAAAGAGTTAAACAAGCCTGGTCACCGTTGAGCAGGACGTAGAGCTGGCTGGACTGCTGGGCTAACCAATTCCCCAGTCTTGGCAATATATACAGAGAGAACATTGCTGACGTGGTGTCCAGCTCGGCAGGTGAGACCTGTTTCCAAGAGCATCACGCCCTGCAGAGTGAATGCCAGAGCTCAGAAACCTCCTGGGATTTAATATTCAGGCGAGCCATTTGCACAAGGGCAGCTGCAGCTCCCAAGAGGCTCTCACTGATTATAGGGAGGGCTCTTCTCTCTCCATGGACTTAGGGCTCTGTAAATTGAATATCACATAATTTTGTACACTGAAGTGACTGCACAGGGTTACTTTATTTGGTGAAGATGACCTCAATAAAGGCAAAATCAGAGGGTAAAAATAAAAATGGCATCAGCATGTGGGCAAAGTTGAGGAGGTAGTTTTAACTTTAAAAACTCATACTGGAAATAAAGACCATGATCCTTAAGAACTTTGTACCTTGCCATGAATTTTGCAGTTCAAACACCTCAGTGATCAGTGAGAGAGAAAAAGAAAAGTCTCAGACTCTCTGCTAAACTGGTTTTTCCATCAAATACACCTTTGATTTAAGCAGCTGGAGAGATGAAGTATCCAAGAACATGTAATAGTAGAAAGGACACTTCAGTGTGCCTGGGATTTTGTTCTAAATACTCACTCTTTGCTAACAATTTCATGCCCTCTTAATGGACACACCAGTTCTGTCAATTGCTCTAAACACTGAAAATTTACAGATGTCAAAGTAACCCCGATGGAGAGTGACCCAGGCACTTGTAACACATTGATCTCTGCCTCTTTTAAAACCAGCTGACGTTCCCAAAAGAGCTGGGGTTAGTCCAGCCCTCTAAAAATAAAGAAAATCAAGCAATTAATGAAACATTCAGTAATCCCCGAGCCCATCAATAATGGGCTCTGAGCCCATTTTTCATAGTTTGCCATCTCTCTAGAAGTGCCACTGTACAACTTGCAAGGGTGTCGCAGCAGTTTTGTGCTTTATCTGCTTCCAAACACTTGTGGGCATTTCAGCGGTTCTTTGCTGAAGTGAATAACCCCAGTCTGCCTCTTCCAGCAGCAAGAAAGTGGAAAGAACCAGCTTCCAAAGACACCTGTGGCAGCAGGTCCCTCATTTCCGACCCTCCTATCCCACCATGAGAAACCTTAACAGTCAGAGGTCTCAGGCTTTCTTCAATTTTCAAGGCAAAGCCCACCAGAGACAGATGTCTCCTAGACGACCCGCGCACACCTATGGCAGGATGGGGAAAAGTTTTTCTATTACGAAAGAATTTCCATGTTTCAGAAATTTTGTTGACCTAAATTTTCAAGAATACCATCAATTAAAAAAGTTTTTACGAGTTGAAACTTTATCACCTCTATTTGTGACCCCACAAGTGTTTTCCTGAAACTGAATTGCTGATGATTTTCAGAAGATCTGCTTGATGTCAAAAACTTTTAATATATTTCAATCTGAAAGGTCAGTTTAAACTGCAAACCTTTGTTGCAAAACTAGAACAACACGATTTTCTGACAATATTAAAACCAGGTATTTGTTCCCATTTTGAAGTTTTGCCAAAGCACAGCCTGTTCAACACAAGTGTTGTTTCGTGTTATCAGCCAGAAAAGCCTCAAAAACCCACCCATCAAACTTCAAGGGGTCCAGTGGACACCCAGGCCCTGCCAGAGTGCACGTGGCCTGCAGATAAAGGTCCCTTAAATCACTGTCACAGACCACCCAGACAATGGGATCTGACACAGATATTGAATTGTGGTTCCTCAAGGCAAAAAAAAGAGAAGTAATTTCTGACAAAAGTTGAAATACCCGAAGGGCACAAGAACATGGAACCCAGGTAGTAAATTCACACCACCAGGCACCACTGAGCCCTTTTTAGCCCCTTCAACACTACAGAGTAAAATGAAATTCAACTGTACAGCAGGCACAGCACAATTCCTACTCTCACGAAGTCAAACAGAACGATAGCTCTTAACATGAGAAATGTGCATAGGAAGAGGATGCTGCAGTTTTAGCCTCTCCCTCCAGTCTGCCATGAACTAACAAGGCCTAAATCAGAAGGGATTCTTCAAAGTGCATTTGAAAAATGACAATAAAATCCTTTCCCATCTGAAACACAGGAGCTCTGTAGTTATCCTCCAGCCTTTAATGGAAGTGGCAGCTCTTCTAGTGCCCACACTAGATAAAAAGAAAAAAAAAAATAATATGAATATAGCACACTTAGGGTTCCTGCATTTCTGATAAGGACAATTTCTGTAGTTCACTGAAAACTGATTTTTCAAAGTAATTTATAGCCTGACATTTTCTTGTTTTCTAATGGAATTTTATGGATATTCTTGCTCCTACATATTCTCAGAGCTGCCTAGAAAGTCATATTTAATCAGCTGTGCTAGATAAACTGCTCTCTCTCTCTGTTTTTCACTTCACATTGGAAGCTATTATAGACTGGGGAGGTGTCATAATCAAACACATCATATGGAAAAATTAATCACATGGTCTTGTTTTGTTCAACAACTACATTTTTATCACTATCTTTAAAGGCAGCCATAATTATGGTTTAAAAAAGTCCCAACTCTCATTTCTCAAAATAGCCTGTGCTATTTAATGGTGCACTTACAGAGCAAAAATCTTGCTATGCTGAGACAAAACAGCTTACATCAGAGAGACTTTCAGCTGCCAAAAAAGAAGAAATCACATACCAAGATCCATAAATCTTTGCATTGTCAAAGGTTTCTGACCAACGCTTTCAAATTACAGGACCCAAAAGGGTCCTTGGTTGACTGATCCTGACATTGTCTCTGTTACAATTCTTCCTTTTTGCTCTCAACTCCTGCTAAAAGCAGTTTGCAGATAATCTGCTCTTAGCAGGTGTAAGGGGAGTGTGGAAAAAAAATAAATCTCACACATAAAAGCTAATTCTGTTACCGAGGGAATCTTCTTATCGTCGGCGTGTCAGTGCTGACCCCCCTCTGCATGGCTGGGAACACGCAGCAGTGATTGTGGACTAACGAGTTCGGAGGGTTGCATTTCACTTGGCGCTCTCCTCGTGGTTTTTTCCTGGCTCAAACAGCAAGAACTTAATTTGAAGAGAGAAGCAGAGATATGGAGGAGAGAGTAGGCGCAGATGTACGAGCCTCTAGTGTACGTTTGGCACTAGTATTAGTGCTTTATGATTATTACCTTTATCAATATGTCAGTTGCCCCAACAAATGAATACTTGGAAGCTTTCTGCTTTCCCCAGAACTACGACAACAGTGTTCAAGGGGGTGCTGTTAGACCTTCTTACAGAGTCACCTAATGTGTGCTTTCGTGGCTGACTCAAAATTGCACCTTTTCTTTACAGGAAAGTAAACCAATTTTTTCACAGGTATTTGATCAGCCTTCAAAATTTCTTAGAACTGATCAGAATTTGACCTCTTTGCTTTGTTCCCCTGGGGTTTTTTGGTTTTGCAGATGAATTGCTTTCAGAAAATAAAGGCAACGTAGTGATAAATGTTCTTGCAATGAGACACTCAACTGATGCATGTTTCAAATTTCTCTGATGGCTCTTCAGTAGCAAATTTAGAGGCTGTCCTTCACATGCTTCGTAGAGGTTACACAGAACCTCAAGCCACTTAAGATCTCAGATGTGACAATAGCAAGAAGATAAAACACTTCTGTTAACCCTCTTACTGAAGAAAATAGATAAGTGTGAAGAAATTGAAACATGTTCTAGAGAAACTCACACACAGCAACTGCTCTCTTGCTGTAAAGATAAACTTTGTGTGTAAAGAAGTAGGTCTGATAAATTAATAGATTAGTTGCTATGCAAGGGGGGGGGTGTGTGATAGGATTTAAAATGATATTAAAAATGTCCCATATGCTTTTACCACTAATCCGATATCCATAAACCCACATTTTGCACAACTTTTACAAAGGATAATGCAACTTTGGAAAAAAGCGCATCTAGGGAAGAAGCTGACTATTTGATGTATGAAGCAGAATCTTCCTTCTGCAAGGAAAATTCCAGACTCTGAAATGTCTTGATGGTGGGGGATGGAAATTGCAAAACCCCTTCGGAGCAGTAAGCACAGCCTGACACTGCATGGGCTGTGCTGTACACTGAGACTTCAAATGTGAATTCACTGGGACGGGAAAGAATGAAATATCCCAGACTCCAAAAGGTGGTGGTGGTGGTTCAGGAATTCTTGTTTTCCACTAGGGCAGTTCCTCTGTGACTGCAGCGATGCTGCTCAAATAGCCCCTACTCTGCTAAGACTGTTCCCTGCGGAGCTGGTGGAGGGGCTTCCCAGCCAAGCAGAGCTCAGCAGGACCAAGCACAAGGCCAGGATGGGGGTGTAATGCAGCCGGGGCTGAATTCAAATAAACATGAGGAGAGCTTGCACAGCTACCAGACTTCCACCACTGGGCTCTGGAGCCTGCTCCTCACTCCCAGTCCTGAGCTCTGAGCACTGCATGGCTGCAAAGCTTCAGGCAATCCCCCCAGGTTCCCTGGAAGCCCACCAGCTTGGGAGCAGCTGGCCCAGAGAGGCACCGGGAGAATTATCCAGAGCCAAGCCCAACAGGTCCAGCTGCAGAACTGTACCATGGGGACAGCATCGCAACCCTCTGCCAAAGGCTTGATGTCCCTCAGGAGGGAAAGGACGATCTGTTAGTCCCATAAAGCACTCAGGGGGCGGAACTTTGGGAAAGAGCAGGTAAGAGGTACTCACAAAGCAGGCAGCTCCAGGGGCACTGCGTATGGCAGCCATTGGGATGTTCTGCAGCGCTGACCTCAGGCGCAGAGAACACTCTTTATCCACCCTCAGTCCCGCTGGCATCATTGCTTAGGGATGGCATTGGGGTCTGACAGGTGAGGAAGGGTTGAGGAATGGGAATAGAGAGAAAGGACGGCCCAAGGGCAAGTTTTTAATTTTCAAAGGCTTGTTTTTCGTAGCAAATTAATGAATGTTGGCACCTCAAAATGCTCCAGGAGATGTTAACAACTCCTATCACATAAATGACAGGCATAGAAAAGAGATTGCTTTGAGGCAAACCCTTAAACTTCATAGACTAGAGACAATAACTCTACTTTCTCTGAATTCTTCTCGAGTCTGAAAGAGGCTGCAAATCTCTTCTGGTCTAGTACCAGATATGTTGGTTTCTGCAAGCACAAATAATTTTTTCTGTACAAAGCAAATGTAATTTGGTATCTATATTTTAGTTTGGTAATTGTCCCAGTCAGAGGCTTCTCATAACATATTCTTTAAGAATGTGTTTGATGAGAATAATTTTCTACTTTCTCACAAATTTACTCAAATTTTCCTAAATCAGCAGAATCACTGTCAGTCATTTCTGTAAATCTGTCAGCATAGACACTGTTTGGACTGTAACTGTTAAACTTCAACAAATTGGCCTTGGAAAAATACAATCTACATGGGATACACGAAATAGATTTAAAGATCAGCCCGTCCTTCTTGTTCCTCACGTCTCTTTCCTGTCATAGCTTTAGGTTGTTTCTTCTCACTTTTCCCAATAGACCATAAAGAAAATTTCCTCTAAACTCACATCTCAGCAAGGGATAAAGTCATACGTACACTAAGCTTACATCAGAAAATCTGCAGCTGAGCTCCTGCAACATTGAAGTTCTTAGGAAAATACCTCTGTTGCCAGACTGTGCTTATTAACCTGCACCAAACCACCAGGCAACGCCAACTAGTCAGCTCAGAAGGTTCCCCTGAAACACAAGAACCAGGACACTCACTGTCACAGTCCAGCGCTCCCTTGGACACTACTTAAAGAGGCTCAAGACTGGATCAGCTGAGCACGGCAGCTTTCCAAACCATGTTGAAGTTCTCCGTCAGATGCCAGGACACCAAAGCTCAGAGTAGGGGTGCCTTGCTTGACATGTAGGTGTTCACATGACACTTCCATAAAAGTCACTTAAAGAGTGCAAAGCTTACTCAGAGAACAGAACTGGGGCACTTTCCAAGAAACATCACTTACAAAACAACTGCATTGACCACACTTGTCACTGCTGTCTCAATTTCCAATAACATACATCAAGATCAGTATAATCCTCAATCCTTCAGCTACTCAATCACTGCCTGAACAAACTGAGAGACCCTCAATCTATCAGCAATGCCAATACCTGCAGCATGGCTTCGTAAACCTTTGACTTCCTATTGGAAAGCCTTACCTAAAAACAGGAACTGGCACTTCATCATTGTATGCCCTTGGCCCAGCAGGAGTTTCATTCCATTGAGGATTACAAGGTCCTGTGTTAACAACAATCAGCCCTTCAGATAACGTAACAGGTGCTTTTGACCTGAAGCCAATCCCACCCTTGCCAGGGCTGTCACTGTTCATAAAGCAACAGCTCCTTCAGAAATCAACTTTTCTTCAACAAACTCATCTCCTCAGTGGGAGAAAAAAACCCCAACAAAACAAAACAAACTACAGCAAAAATTAGACTTTCAACCCAGAAGCAAAATTAAAAGCCTCTGCCAAAGCTAGATCCTGGAATTAAAATGCCCATATTTGAAATCCCTGGTGTTGTTCTATTTGTATCACCAAATTTCAAATTTAAACTTTTTGAACTCAGAAGGTAAACAAGAGAAATAAATTATACATCAAGTTTAGAGTCATATACCTCAGTGCATGCAGCAGGTGAAATACAGAGTCAGAAAATGGCTAAATTTGGAAGGAACCTCTGGGGGTCACCTGGTTCAACCCCTCTAGGTTCAACACCTAGAGCTGTTTGCCCAGGACCACACTCCTGTGACTTTTGAATATCTCCAGTGATGGAGACTCCACAGCCTCTATGGGCAACCTCTCAACATTGTCTCAACGGTTTGATTTCAATTAACTTCCTTCAAAATGGCAAATGAAATGTTTTTCACATCATGTCAGGTACTAGCCTAGTGTGTCTGGGACATAAACTACTTCTAACTTTGCAGAAAGGGCTGACAGCCAGTGTGTAACTCAAAGGCACATTTCCTAACAGGCAGGAAAACACCTGAGCCTCAAACTAGGCAGAACCTACAACAGCATCTCCCTTCAATTGTTACCCAAGCTAAGCCAGGGTGAAAGTAAAAACTAAAACCTGTCCAGCTTTTTTTCTTCCTCCCCAAAGTGAGTTCTCAGCTTTCTTGTGCAATACCTTTAGTTCACAATTCCAGTCTTTTGCTGATGAAATGCTATTTACTGTGTGCCCAACCTTCAGTAAGAGTGCTGAAAAATGATAAAATGCTTCCTGACATTTTAGCTGAGACCACAGGGAGGAAGAATAAAGAGTGGAATTTATTGATGCTTCAATTAGAATAAAGTCATTCTTGAAGAAGAAAATATTGAAACAGACTGGCTAATGAAGTGATCACAAAGGGTCTTTTCAAAAGACCCTAAGTGGAGTCGTCCTCATTTGTTTTCTCTTTCCACAACAGCCCCTTAAGTGATCTTTGCATATTGTCTACACTAAATCCTGCAGGGTTGCTATTACATTTTTAAGAAAAAAGCTTTTAGGCTGCAAGGGATTCATTCAGTGAGAGCTATTATGCTTATTGTGGCTCTGCTGCAGAGCCAAGGGATTTACTATATGCTCATTAGATCCTGCTTTGTTCCAAACCAATCTTTTACAATGCAAATTTTAGCATGCTGATCTACTCAGAATAACATTTTCCAAATAAAGGCTATTACAGTAAAAGCTTCTTCTAATGCAGGAACGCTACAAACTCAGATTAATTACTAGTATTTTAGACCACAAAAACATTTGGTGTCTCAGCTTAAATACAGCTTTGAACGTAGTTACAAGAAGTCACAAAGACTGAAGTGTTACAGGCACAAAGCAGTACCACGGATGGCCACAGAGCTCAGAGGCCACGTTATAAAGCCATCATGGATGAGACACATTTGTCAATTGGCTTCTTGGGGAGTGGGATACAAAAGACTTGATTCGTTCAAGCGCCAGCACCAGAAACACCCAGGCAGCAGAGAAGCTTCACCAGCAGGGATGTCCATTCACCAGGACCTCTAAGAAAGATACACAAGATGAGAGGTGTGAGTTCTCCACAGCCCTGCTCCCACAACAATCTCCAGGGCAGGGCTGACAAGAAAAAAAGGAAACATAGTGTGGCAAAAAAGGAAAAAATGGCAGAAGTGAGCAGACACAACTCACAGAGTCCTCACATCGGGTGCTTGGCACTCAGGGAGCTGTGGCAGTTTCCATCCCTTGTTAGAGCTCTTTAAATTCCCACTTGGCAGCTGTGACCTGCCCTGGGACTGATGGTGTGGGGGGCACGCTTGTTTTTCAAAGCATTAATTCCATCGTGTTCCTCCTCTATGACCTTCCCAAGGGAGCGGTTGTACGAGCACAGAACGATGAATATTATCATCCAGGAGATACAGCTGATAGCTCATTCGTAATAGTTCTATAAATCTCACTAAGTCTTAGTGCTTTAAGTGTACAGCAGAGATAATCCTGCTGTAAGGGACGGTATGAACCCATCTCTCATACACACAGAACCAAGCCAGGATAGTGACACTACATTAAAGCATTCTCTCCTGTACTCCAAATAGCAGAACTCAAGCTGGAGCTAGTATTTATCCTGAAAACTGATCTCTAGGAGGATAATTAATCAAATATCAGAGGTGAGCAATAAGAAAAAACTCAGTTTGCCAGCAGAAGCGCTAACAAATTATTATCGTAATTCCAGACTTCCTTTCCTACACACCCATTCTAAATCAGAGCAGCAAACTAAACATGCAATTTGTGTTAAAAACCCCACAAATCATCACCTGCTTATAATGGACAAGTTCATCTGGTGGGAATGAGCACCTGCTTACTAAACCAATAACACATGATTACTGAATTCAGATGATGCCCTGTTTTACACAATAAGTGCCAAATCCTTAATAAACATAAGATGCAGATGTGTGTGAGAATGGCTTTTGCTGGGAATGCTTGTTTACTTCGGATGACAAACCCATGATTAATATTCTCCTCCCAGTGCCATGTGAAGGTGCCAAAGGAGGGGCATTGCCCATAAATGACTGGAATAAGCTCCCTGAAATGTGTCTCTGGAGTCTGAAAAATGCCTCTGCCTACACTGCCCTTCTGCCCAGGCACTGGGAGCCTTGGCAGCTACCTGAGCTGCAAGAAGAACAGGAAAAAATGCAAAAAACCCCCTCTGGTGAGTCTGTTACAACATGCTCTGACTTCACCTTTCTGACTTTGAGACTGTACATATCTGGAACAGTTTTTGGATACCTTAGAGGAAATGCACAAGAGCAGAGAGAAGGAACTTCAGCAGAGGAAAGTGCTATTATGTCCTAGTGACTCACTCTGCTTAAATGCTTTGTTGCTGCTACTAATGGACTGATATTAACATTAATCAGGCTGTGAAATGCCTGACAAGCTAAGCTATTTTGTATATCACCTCAAGAGCTGGTAAAGGGATGCAATTTGGGTAAAACACAAAAGAAAAAAAGCTGGTTCTGATTTTGATGGACAACTCCCTAAAGAATCTCCAAATCTGAGGACTGCAAAGTAGGCTGTCACATTTGTAGATTTGTTGTGTCTCCAGGGAAATTTAAAGTGAGGTCTGTCACCAGACACAGCCTTGTACTGGCTCTTTTCATTTCATTTCTTCAGGACCAGTTATTACCATTTACAAAGATTTAGATGAAGGCTTGCTTTAGTTGACAAATTCTTTTGTTCAGTGAATTTTCTTAAATTTTTGTTTGTTGTGTTGTATAATGAAACCAACAGAAATTTATTGATGGTGACATATGAAGAAGTTTGCTAGGCATGTTTGTATTCTTTAAATAACCTAGGACACATTCCATCCAGCATAGGAATGTGAAACCACACATACACAGTTGGCAGTATTTTTCCCAAGAGCTGAAAGTGTCCTCGCAATGGAACACTGTAAATATTAACTTCAGATTATTGGGAAGATGGTGTCCCGTATTATAAAAGTGCTGAGCAAATAAGGGATGTTCTTTGTTTGCAGGAGATTTCTAGAAGTTAAATATATAAAGATACAGATATGGTTTCAAATTGAACCAAATTTGTGCCTGGCATTTCAAGGTGTTTGACAACACAAAATATGGAATAAAAGTTCATTTCAGATCAAGCAAAATGTTTTGTTTCAATAACATCTGAAAATACCCTTTTTGAGGATGTAATGTAATGGGTCTCCTTTCTCAACAGATGAACTTAAATGTCAAATACTTTTTACCAAATCTGTACTCTTATTTGGAAAATTAATGTTCCATTATAGACAAAAAGATCATTAATTGGTTACAAAGAAGACATTAACATTTACTTTTTGCCTTTTCATGGCTTCCTTAATTAAGTCATTCGTCACCATTCCTCACTCCTAGGTTGGGAACATACACACCAAATTTCTTCTATAAGCAAATTTAAAAAAAATCCCTCTATTACACAGTCTTGAAAACAAATTAGGTGGAAGAAGCCCCATGTTCTCAGCCACGTCCATGTTCTCCACCTTGGACTTGCCACTCTGAGC
The DNA here is from genome assembly GCA_013396735.1 of Grallaria varia. Lineage (NCBI taxonomy): Eukaryota > Metazoa > Chordata > Aves > Passeriformes > Formicariidae > Grallaria > Grallaria varia. The sequence continues at coordinate 245,625 of VWZG01000595.1, forward strand.
TAAGGCAAAGAGAAAGGAAATCTATAGCAAACAGAATTTCAGCTAAATTCAACTCTTGTTCTGTTTCCCTTCAGCCTCATGCTGAACCACGTGGTGACACTGATCACACTGGGAATCAGCAGCAGCTCGGTCCATGCCCTTGGAAGCAACTGCAGGACAGAGCTCACCAGAGGTTCAAAGGGAAGAAACTGCAGGACAGAGCTCACCAGAGGTTCCAAGTGGTTTTGTATCATCCTTCCTTGCTCTTACCCAAAGACTTTCATCCTGACACCCGAGAGTGATTTGCTGACACCCACTGTGAGCAGGGAGAACGGTATCCCAATTTCATGGAGCAGGACATTAAAGGGGATGTTTTTCATGCCGCCTCTCGATGACTGTCCTTACGAAATTCCACTGTCTCCCTGTGCTTCCCAGCATGGAAAGGGTTAGAACAACTAGGACATGTTAGGAAAGGATGGCAGAGGATACTGGGCCAACTTGCTTACACAGCACACTCGTCCCTCCTGCTCCACCCCGTCCTTATTTCCCCTTCCCTGGCCCAGCACAGCATTCGGCCCCGCTGGGTTTCAGATGCCACGAGATTTTGGAAAGGATTACAGTGCACAAATTCACTCACAAACATGGCACCACCTGACTCGTGTCTGACAGAGCCAGTTGCACATCCCACAGTCACGAAACACCGGTATCAGCACAGAACTGCCCTAAAGAGCACATCAGATGTGACCCGAAAAATACTGCATTAGAATAACTACTGAGTTTACGTAGTGACCCATGGCATTTTATGTTCCCAGACAGTGCCTATACATTTCAACTACAGCTTGGTTAAAATAAATAAATAAAAACAACTCCTCGGTGACTCCAGTAACTTTTTGTTTCTGGAGAATGGCAGTAGTCATTAAATGCTACTTTGCTTCATTAAAGCCTGAATTTCCAAGAACTGAAAGAGACAGTGCCACAGGGTTAAGTAATTCTTTCATCACATGGCTGATGTGTTTTATCCCTGCTGGGTCAAAAGCGCTCTCCATTTACCGAGCTCCAGGTTTTACCCAACTATTTATTTGCAGAGCCTTTGTTGTAAACATTCTGGGCTGCCAAAGAAATAATCAGGAGTCTTTCCTATTCAACCTAAATACAATTCTGTTAAAAAAAGCTTTCCTGGTAAAATGGGATGGATGATAAAAAACCCCCAAACCAACCAATTACACAAGCTGCACTGTTTTGCCTGTCATCAATAAGAAAATTTGAAAAAAATATTGCTTTACATCATTTTTATGAAGACACTTTTCTGGATTTTCAGTTAATTTAATTTTGCCCTGGAGCAACTTTGCTGTGAGTAACATGGAATACAATTCACTTGTCTGTCCTCTTGTCTCTAAATAATCTCTTTCCATCTCCTCTCAGAGCCAGGCTGTCACAAGCAGCTAATACCTCCACAGAGATGGAGTAAGACAAAAGCAATAACCACAGCCAAGGCCCCCGGGGGTTTCTCCGCTAGCTCTAACTACAGCGTCCACTGTATCAAAATCCTGCCTTATTGCCCTCTGTCAATGTTTACATGCTCTCTTGCTTCTACCACTATGTTTTCGGAGGATTTCCAGCCTTATCATCTGCTTTGTCAGGTGATGGCAACAACTATTTTCTTTCCCCATTGCCCTTGTCACTCCCACCTTCTGCCAACCACCTCTGGTCGCAGCCTCTGCTCTGCGACTGAACTATGCTGAGTAACTTTATTATTACATGATGGAGGTTGTGTTTAAAAAAATAATTCCAGTACCCTGAAACACAGCAGGAGAAAGGGCTTGGTGGCTGCTTGTGTCCCATTGCTCAGACTCAACTGGGGGCTAGGTGGTGGTTTATTTTGGCTGGGCCAAGTAAGGACCTTATCCCAGAGGTGTTTGTGCCCAGTTGTACCCAGCCCAGGTACATTCCCCCTGCCCTCTATATTCCCCCATCCCCACTGCTTGAGCTGGTCATGCAAGTGCCCTGCAAGTTGGATAAATTAAAATTCAAAAGGATACAGTCCAGTTTAAACACTTAATAACAGGATGTTGTGTCATTTTGACAGATTTGGGAAGACTAAGCATGCAGCTGAAGTTTAAGTGAACAGTAACCTCTGTCTCAGATTGAAGAGAAAAAGGAGTTGATAGGAGATACATATTTTACATAGCTCTGCTGGAAACAAAATGTGTGACTGTAATTGATGTGGGCATGGACCTGTTAAAGGGGGAATTTCAGTTTTTTAAAAGATAAGTACTCTGACTGTCAATGTGGCAGCACTTATGGAAGCTTCAATCACACCCAGATGCCACAGATGCACATATTGGAATACCAGGAGCAGTTCATTCTCTGAAAGAAGGACATGGACAAACAGAAATATTTCCTCCCAAAACAAAAAAATGAATATAGGGAATGTCTTATTCAAAGTCACATCTGAACCTACAGCAGGGACAGAAAAATGAACTCAGGTTTTCCAATTTTTGGGATAGTGCCTTAGCCAAAAGATGATCCCAATGCAATGAGCTGTGGTCAGTCTCTGGGCTCTGTGTGGAACAGGCAGAGAGCTGTCACTCATGAGCAGATCTCTGGGGGATTTCTGCCCAGGAGACATCAGTCCTGCTCAGTATTTCAAAACGTGTGCTCAAGCCAGTCTTTCACACCCTCCTTACTTTGCAGAGAAATGCCCCTTGGTGCTCTGACAGGAATGAGGAGCTGAGAAGCCCTGGCAGCCCCAGGTGAGCGCTCCAGGGAACGCACTGCCTGCCCATGAGCTGCCCCAGGGAACCCTGCGGGTCCCAGAGCTGCTCCAGGGGGGCTGCTGAGAGCAGGGTCTAGACAGAGACCAGGGATATTCAGACACGCCAAAGCAAATAAACAGGGTTTGTGAAATAAGAGGAATGTAATGAATCATTGCCTTCCAATTAGGAAAGACCCTCTTAATTTTTTCCCTAGCGTGGTTTACCTGGGATATTCCTTCCTGATTAGAGGCAGTGATTTCTGATGGACCCCAGAAAACAGGCAAATACATTCATCTGCTGACAGATCCACACAAGTTATGAAAATATAAAGACAGTGCTGTAAAAGATGTCTCAATACTGTCTCCCAGTATCTCCAAGAGTTCATGACAAAATGAGCCCTGAGGAAGGCTCAGTAGCACCATCTGCTCCCTTGAGACAACATTTCATACACATCCCATGTTCTACCTGCATTCATGGGCACAGGGAGGTGACACAACCGAGCAGAGCATCCAAAGGTGGCAGCCAGAGAGCACTAGAAAGCTCTGCAGGTAAACCTGTCCCATATCTGCACTTGTCAGAGGGCTCAGACTTCAGGTGGAAGGAACAAAGTTTGTGCAAATGGACCAAGGAAAAGTACTTGTCTTCCTCCAAAAAAATTAACTGTATTTCAACAGTGTTCACCCTAAATAGCATGTGTGTTTTTAAATCTCAAAAATATGCAATACAGTGAGACTTAAGAAGCCCAATCTTTTTTCTGAGAGAAGTTACAGAGACAGTTTGGGAAGTAGCTGCATGGGAAGAAATTCCTGCTCCTAGTTCTTTAATGTAGCAGAAGACATAAGGAAATGCAATAACTGGTAGACAATGCTAGAGAAATTCTGACTTCAGAAAAAATTGGAGGGTTTTAGACAACAAAGATAACTAAATGTTGACCAGCTTACCGGTTTACTGTGGGAAATTCTCTACTGCTTTCAGGTTTTTTGCAGTGAGGGTAGGAACCTTTTTAAACCTACCAAAAAACACCTGCTGGGTCAGAAACTTGGCCCTCTGTTAGTTTAATTAAGGAAACCTGCTAGAAGTTGTGTCATTTAACCTTGTATATCAAAGTCACAAAGTATTGAGGAGGAAGAAAATACCATGGCTCAAAGGAAAGACTGATGATAGGCAAACTCTAGTTCTGCAATGTTTATGAATTATACAAAACTTTTATGTATTCAAAATTAATGAGGCAAGCTTCCTAGATTGGGCTAAATTCAGCCTAATGATCCCTTGACGCAGAATTAAAATTTATTCAAACAATATTTCTTTCCTTAAATTTCTCATGTTACAATTACTGCAACTACAGGGCAAGAGATGCAGGTGGAGATAAATAAGCCCTTCATGAGCAGAAAAATAATGAATACATAGTGCATCAATTTCTGGTAATCCAAGATAAAAAAGAACAATGTCTTCCTCTGTTTGGAATGACTAAGGATGTGCAGTAAACCAGAAGTTATCAAGCAGAACAAAGTTAATGCACTTACGAGTGGTACAGTTATGGTTTTATATTAATAAACTCAAGAGTAGGCAGCAAGTAACAGCTTCTACAAAACAGGCACCACGGCCAGAACTGAGCATACTGTGTGACAACACCTCAGAAGCAAATGTTCTCTAAATGTCATCCTCAAATAGAAAGTGGAACCTTTATTTTTATAAGGCTAGTCCTTGGGACAGTCATCATACGAGGCTAAGTTAAAAAAATAAAAAATAAAAATGCAAAAAGAGCAAGCAGCAGAGTTACTGGGAAAAGGGCAGGTGACACAAGGTGGTCCCAAATCCACCCTCTCTAACCAGCAAAGCCAAGCCATCTCCCAGCCCATCCTCAGGGTGACTGCACAGGACGCCCAGGGACTCTCTGGTGTCCCTGGAGGGCAGACCCAAGGCATCCTCCAGACATGCTTGTTCCACACACCTGGTGAGCTCCCAGTGCGGTTTCTGGGACACAGAGGGTGCCAGGACACAGCAGGCACCAGGACATGGAGGGTACCAGGACATAGAGGGTACCAGGATACAGAAGGTCCCAGGACACAGAGGATCCCAGGATACTGTGGGTGCCAGGACATAGAGGATCTCAGTATACAGAAGGTCCCAGGACACAGAGGATCTCAGGACACAGAAGGTCCCGGGACACAGAGGATCTCAGGACACAGAAGGTCCCGGGACACAGAGGGTGCCAGGACACAGCAGGTACCAGAACATGGAGGGTACCAAGACATAGAGGATCTCAGGACACAGAAGGTCCCAGGACACAGCGGGTGCCAGGACACAGCAGGTACCAGGACATGGAGGGTCTCAGGATACAGAAGGTCCCAGGACACAGAGGATCTCAGGATACAGAAGGTACCAGGACACAGCAGGTCCCAGGACACAGAGGATCCCAGGACACAGCAGGTCCCAGGACACAGCGGGTGCCAGGACACAGCAGGTACCAGGACATGGAGGGTCTCAGGATACAGAAGGTCCCAGGACACAGAGGATCTCAGGATACAGAAGGTCCCAGGACACAGAGGATCTCAGGATACAGAAGGTACCAGGACACAGCAGGTCCCAGGACACAGCAGGTCCCAGGACACAGCATCCTGGCAACTCTGTGAGCCTCAGCTATATCTGCCCACAAGCAGATGTGAGGACTCTCCCTGTATCCCTGGGTGGATTATTTCCACTTGGACCTTACTTCCAAACTGCTTTCCATTTTTAAACATTAGATTGCATTTTGCCTTTGTCCACTGACATAAGGAAAACTTCCTGATAGGAATCTTTTCTTTTATATCCCTTGAGATCATTAGGAAATCACTTCTTGCCTTTGCTGCTGAAGCAGAATGGTGTTACTGAGGGCAGAAAAGCAATTTGCAATTGCCTGTAGTTCCAGATCCAGCCAAGCACTTGACTGCTTGCTTAACTGTACAGCTCTGTGTTATTCCATTGACTAGAGCAGGACCACTCACACAGCTAAAATTAAATGCCTGGTTAAGTGCCTTGTAGGTTTTTGGCTTGTTAACAATTCAGCGCCAATACCTCAACCTGCTCAAACTCCTTCTCACTGCAGTGCTCCTCCAGTGCTACCCACAGTTTAAAAGCTCCTTTTAACTCAAAGTTGAACAAGTAAATGTGCTCCTGAAAACACCCAGGAGGTGAAGAAGCTGCTATATTTCCTACTTATGTAATTTTCATAACAGAGCTGTACATCACACTTATCTCATTAGCAATCATCTCCTCAGGCAGTACATACAGTGTGGGTGGGTTTTCCTTTTTCTGATTGACCGAGGAAGTCTCGCTGTCTCTAATTTTCCATGAAATCTCATGAATTGCCACTGAAATCTTTATAGTTACAGTAGCCTGAAATGTAATGTTCTAAACCAATTTTATACACAATAAACCAATTTAATACCCAATAAACTTTATGAAGAAAGTGGCACATCTCTAAGCAGGGCCTCTTGGTAATGAAATCAAGCCAAAGATGCTTGAGGGAGAAAGCTCCATGTCTGGAAGTAGCAGCCTTGGGTATGTGCTGGCACTTGGAGTGGACATTGGAGACCTCCCAAACCAACCAGTTTGACTGCCCACCCAGATCTGGCAAAGCTGGAGCAATGGGTTCCTCAATGAAGAATTGCTAATCCTTGTGACAGCAGACATAACCCTCTGAAGTGCACTAATGCAGATGAGGGAAAGTCAAAATGCGCTGAAGTGCCGTGAAGAGGCAAGGAGAGCTCCTGGAACTGTTCAGCTGACAGGTTTGGTTTGGGTGAACTTCCCAAAGGCACAACTTGACTTCCCTGGAACAGCGAGGCTGGAAAAAACCACTGAAACACTCTCTCACCTTTCCAGTTCAGCTGAAGCCTGAAAGTGCTCATATGTGAAAATGAGAGTAAATTTTGCAAGAACTTTCTAGAGCACTCACATGTTGACTACACCAAAATTCTGCGAAGAGCTGATTTTTGGATTTCATTTAAACTGAGAGTAGCACAAGTGGCATAAGATGAAATTGGCATTCTTGAGAACATAACTTCACTTTGGAGGACAGTCTCATCATTTTGCTCCATAGAGCAGCTTGTAACAGATCTAATCAAATAACAGTAATATGCTTGGGCTAGAAGGGTAAGGAAGAGAAGCTGCGTGTAAAGGAAGAGAGGATGGGTCACAATAATAACAATGACTTATGAGGGTTATTTCTCACATCTGAAAGCCCAATAACTCACAAGTACCCCAGCCATAAGTGAATTATATGAGTCTTTTGTGCAAGTAAAATTTTCCATTATGCACCTAGTCTGATGCACTGTAACAATTTGTCTCTCTTCACAAAATCATAAGGAATATTGCCCAGAGAACATCAAGAGCCACAGAGGGTAAAAAGCTTCCTCACCTGAGAAAATGCCCATTCTTCAATCATCAATGCTTCTCTACATTTAAAGCTGCCTAAGTGCTTAACACTCTCCTTTTGATGCTTTGTAGGAAGCCTGACTTACACTGCATCACTGACACACAGTCTATATGCTCTGTTTCCTTCTCTTTTTTGCTCTGCCACTGTTCATACAAGACTAAACTGTACTTTGAGTTTGGCTGCTGTCAATTTACAATCAGGTCATTGACTGCAGTGAAGTTTGTCTGAAGCTATACAATCCTAAAGGCAGCAGCTGGCCATAGGAACAGCTTTTGTGCTCCTCTCCTGTCACCTGATTTGTTATCACCACTGGGAATCCTCTGTAAGTTCAGCGTATGAAAATCCAAAGAACCCACTGCTAACAAAACTACTCGTGTATTTCTGCAGTTTGTCTTCTGGACCTCCTGGAGTAGTTTGGATTCTGTGCTCAGCTCTGTAGGGAGCGGTTTCACATTCTTAAAATTATCTTAAATAAAAAGAACTTAAAAATGAGATTTTATACTATTTTTATCTTATGGAGAAATTGTATTGTAGAGGATGATCCTGTGCTGCCAGGGAAACAGTACAGATAATAGACTTCAGCTCCATTTCCCAGTTTCTCACCTGACACTTTCAGGGTTTGAAGAAAAAGCACTCAATGACATAATGACTGTACAGAGGTAGGGACCTCTGAGTGACCTCATTGTGGACAGAAAACTGCTTCAATTCTAACCTCTGACTGCTTAAAAGACTAATTCAAACAGCGGTCTATGAGATATGTTACCTAAACCAAAGTGGAAGATGCCAGCCCTAGTTCTTCATTCCAGTGCCGGATACCACAACTTGAAGAAATAAATTTGGCCCTGAGATGCTCAGTGTTGGTTGAGTATCAAAAGTCTGTTTTGTACAGTTGTAATAACCTTGGACATGTTCCCTCCTGTCCATATCCTGCTCCATCATCCATTTCTCCATTTGAAAAGGAAAAACGAAGAAACAGATGGCTGAACCTTTCCACAGCCCTTGTGCCCCTGCAGAACTGTACACGCTACAGAGAATTTTTTTACTGCTACTCATTTCAGGGCTATTGTGCATATTGTCACCAATGTGTCACCAATGGAAAACCATACGGATTGTGGCTGTGGCATCACAGGTTTGATGAGTAAGCCATATACCTGGGCCTATGACTGCAATGGAAAGTCTGTTTCAACACGAAATATCAATGCACCCATGCAATTCTTCCAGCAGCACAGGAGCTGTGAGTGCTCCTTCCAGCAACAGCCTGGAACAACCTTAAATACACGTACCATTTTGGGCATTTTCCTTGACTGGGATCTTAAAAGTGTACTCAAAACCTTCTGTTATGCAGGGATGGAATTAAATCTGCACTTGCCCTGGGTGCTCTTCCACCTTTGCATGACAGGTCTCTGTAATCATCTCCCACTTAATCAAAACAGAATTCAGCATAGCTGTGATTATGCAATTTCAAATTACAAGTAATAGCCCTCATCATTTGTTTTGATGAGTTCCGAGTTCTTTATGTAGATAACATGGTTAATTTGTTATTCAGAAATGGCATTTAATCATTGAAGGACACTGAATCTGACCAGGGAAAAACCAATACAACAACCAAAGTAAGAATAATCAAACAATATTTGATAAATGTGGTGTTTTGAACAATTTTGTCCAAAGTGTTGAGCTTAGCAAAAGTAGGCTAAGATAGCAAAAAATGTACACATCAACAAATGGAAAAAACCTCGACCCAGTCTTGTTTCACTTCTCTGATACTTCACAACACCTACAAGTTGCTGCTCAGGAGGCAGTTTTTTTAAAAAAAACAACTTACAGTCGTTTCGTATTCTGAACAAATTCACTTGCTCAGCAAGAGGAATGACATTAAACTGCTGACAAAATATACAAAGCAGAGCTGGTTTCAGATATTCATGCTTTAGACTGTGTCAAAAGCACTGCAAACATTAATATCAAACCATGACTACTTCTAATAGAAACTATGAGAGAAGCCAAAATAAAATGTGTTTTCTAAAGCAAAAAGCAAAAAAAAAAGTGTCTCAGGATGATAAAGAGACCATGGAAAATTCAGGTTCTGATTTCATGGGTATTAACTGTACATAACATACATATGTAAGAAGACAGCATAACCTCGTGGGTAGGGCATTTTTGTAAGCCTGGGAAGCAGAGCTGCCAAAAGCAGAGTATTCAAATAAGACACCCCACACCTCAGTGTGGTCCGTGTAAAGGACAGATAAAAAGATTGTACAGGAGAATAAGAAGCTGAAAAAATACACAGAAATTAAATACCCTGGAGGGTTGTTTTGTTTTGTTTTGAAAACAACAACATAGGTGTTTTAAAATAATGACAATCTGCTCCCAGATAATAGGCAGATCTTACAGTCTTGACTTAGAATGAGGGTCTTCCAGACATCCCTGACTATTGGGATGCCTCAATTTGCATATGGCAGATTTGGGACTAAGTCAACGAATGCATCTCTTTCTAGCCACCTGCATTTATTTCCCAATTTAGTAACAGCAAGAAAATGCTGGCTGGGCAGGATGACCCCCTTTCTGCCACTACCTGCTTTCACTGTGCTGTGCAGCACGTCATGTTGTAACCACTGCCTTGTGTTAGACGGATCATCACAAGGATCAGGGCACATACTAGGAAATACAATCCTGCCTTAACTGAAGTGCCATCTATGAAATGGTTTCTACTCCCAGCAATCTGAACAAGACACATATTAGGACAAACCAGTACTTTATGCCTGCAATGGATGGTATCTACACTGAGAAGGAAGTAGATTGTATTTCTTTAAGTCTTTGATCTTCAAGGACAGCAATTTCAACCATTTATATACAGTGAACATTACAGTGTATACAGCTTTCATAATTTTCAGCCATTCTCAGCCCCAGACTAGTCCAGCACCAGGTTAGCATCACACTGATGCTCTGCTTTCTCAGTGTGTCAAAATGAAAAGAGGCAACAAGTTCTGCAAAAATTGACTTTCAAGTAGGTAAACAAGAGGAAATTCATTGAAGCTCAGAGCAGAAATCATTGAGGCACCAGCTTCCCTTGCCTCTTTGCAGCCCTGGAGAGGACCAAAGCAGTTACTCCCCAGCTGCCCTGTGGTCCCCTGGGTAACACTGGCACCTGGGGTAGGTTTGAGTGCTCACAGCTTGCTCCAAGTTATATTAGCCTGGCCCATCTGTTGGCGTGGGAAAATGTATTTACAAACACAGAAGCACTGGAAGTGCTTGGCTGTGCTATGAGTGAGGTGATCAGTAGCACTGGCACACAGTCAGGCAATGATTGCACTCAGACACAAAGAAACAAAATACATTTTCATCAGCTGAAATACAGAAACTGAGCCTATAAACATAAAGCTTTGTGAAAGTGAAAGGAGAAAAAAAAAAACAAGAGAAGCATCCCAACTTCACAATTATAAAAGCCCCTCTAAGAACCAAACACTGTATTTGCTGAACTGTGGGCAGCACCATTTGTCAGTTATGAAATCCTCAAGTGAGGATCTGCAGGTGCTGAAGGAGGAGGACGTGCATGACGCTGCTCGATTTGTCTTTTTGTGAAAGCCTCACAGTGCTTTTAGCAGGGGAAAACATCGGCGTGGCAATCACATTTCTGCCAAACACGCTCTGGGCGCTGACAGGTAGTGCTTAGGGAGCCTGTTGAGTGCAATTAGCAGGCGTGGGAACGACAGCGTTGGACATCAGACCACATGTCAGTGCTGGGGCTGAGCAAGAAACCAGCCAGCTCCAACCCACTGCCACGGCCACGCCGACACTTCTTACCAAGTCCCTTCTCCTCTGGTGACCACGTCCTGCACTGTCACACCACACCAAGGAGCTGATGTTTCCACACACTGCTCTTTGGAACCCAAATAAATACGCAACGAATTCAAGGAAAACAAGATCTCATACTTCTGTTCACATTCTTTAAAAGCAGCCCAAGGCTGTGGAATTTTATAGAAAACATCTCTTTCATTTTCTTCAGCTGAATGAAACTATTCAAGTTTTACCCCTGCTATGAAATGAAGCTGTAGTGATGCTGAAACCATGTAATTTAGGGTTAAAAAATAATGGAAGAAAGGTCTCTGAGCCCAAAAGCTTCCTCCTTTTTCTATGTATATATGTCAACTAATGAAACATTCTTTCTGTGGCTTCAGCTACCAAACACATATTTCCCTATCTATTTTAGTACTACTGTTTCATTCTTCCACTGTAGGACTTTGGAAACCCAGTCTTGGACCCACACACCTTCGTACCTGGCATTTGGAAACAAAGATCCCATCAAATACCCTCTCTTTTCATCCAGTCACATGTCTTGGCATTACAGAGTGACATCATAATGCAAACATAGATATAAATAACGTGGGTGGGAAACCAGGCCCCTGGTTCTGCCAAATGCACAATAAAGACAACACATAGGAATTTAAACAAAAATTGTGGCTGAAAACCTAGGAATAACCTGACTTTCTTATTATTCTGATACAAACCACAGAATGCTTCAAAAGAGAACAATGGCAAACTCCACTCCACAAGGAGGGGCTGTAGCAATGTGGGTGAGGTATTTTGCTGCCTCGAAAAAAATTATCTTTAAATAAAAAAGAGCAAGAAAATGCTGTTTGGAGAGAACTGCCACAAAATGACAAGTTTTGCCTGACAGAAATCAAAATACAGCCTTGTTCAGCCCATCTACTAAAAGATAACGTTGCATTAGAAAAAAATCCAGCTGTTGTGACATTCTTCAGAAGACAAATCTGATTGACTTGTCAGCAGTTCCAATAGCATAAAATATGAGAATCAAGTATTAATAACCCTGTTTCTCAGGCATGCTTCTATAACGTAAGGAGATACCTCTCATGAACCTGTTCCTTAAAACGATCGTGACCTTTCTCATTGCTGATGAACTCTGAAGAAAACCAGCACCACTAAGTCAGAGGGAAGCAGCACCGAAGTTTATTGAAGTCCATTCCTATTTGGACAGGGCTCTTGCAACTCTTTCAAGTCATTCAGAAGCAGCAAACCAGAGGCAGCATTTGGTGATTTGAGTGACTGTGAAGAACACAAGCTCTAATTGTTCCGCTTTTCAGGAGGTGCACCGTTCACACCATCACTCCTGGCAGTACAGCATCACACGAGGGCATCATTGCACTGTAAACACACTGAAAGGAAACCAGCTCCTACCTCAAAGCACTCACTGTCCTCACAGACAAGTGGAGAAAACAGATGAAACAGAGGCAGGAACTTCCCTGAAAATTCAATTTTTATCTAAGGAAAGAGGCAGCCATGGAGCTATTTAATACCACTTCCCAATCTGAAGAATGGATTCGGTATCCCTCCTCCCTCCCAGTCAGCATCTCCTTCCTTGCAGTTATTCCTTCCCAGTCACTGTATCCTTGGTTTTCAGTGGAGGACCAGGTTGGTCTGAGCCATTCCCTGCTGCTTTCTCACAACCCTGAGCCCTCTCAGCACGCCTGCCTTCATCCCCAGGCAGCAAAGCCCTTCAGCACGGGCTGTATTGTCACCAGGCACTCAGGTCCCAGTGACATCAAGGGGACTTGTACAAGTGCTTCACGCCAAGGAGGTACTTCAGGACTGAGCTGAATTTTGATTGAAGACTTTGATGTCAGGAGTTTCAACTTATATTTTCAGTTGATTTTATCATCTCATTTGCCTTCTTAAACACAATAATAATTACTTGCCTTTTTTTTTTTTTTTTTTTTTTTTTTCCTATGCTTTCANTTTTTTTTGTGACCCCAGGTAATCACACACCCAAGTTAGCACCTCAAACTTGCTGCTCAACTTACTCTAAGTTGTGCTGATGCCAAAGTCCCTGAAATTCAGCAAAAGTTTGGGGTCTGCTCAAATGTCTGGGTGATCTCTAGGAAATATGGTTTGGTGCATATCCCAAGGCTTCTCCAAGATGTTTAATGAAAAAAACCCAACACACACACAAAGCACTGTGTTCTCCTACCCAGCAAATCAGGTTAAAATATTCATATAAAGGATTTAAAATTTTTTTCTATTGTTATTTTTACATATAAATCCTGTTATTACTGCCTGCTGATTTTCAAGAAGGCAAACAGGCTACAGGTGGTCTGACACACCATTTAAGTTTTGGGAGCATGTTTTGCTGTCATTCGTTAAACTGATGTGTGGCTACACATATTTGGACACAAAATATTAAAATTGCATAAACCTGTGTATAATTTTAAGATCTAGTTCAGGTTTATATATATATTTAGGGCATATATACTCTTGGTATCCTTCTTCAAAGTTTTTGAGGTGAAGTGCCACAGTGCTAACACTTTCAGATCATTCCAACTGAACAAACACCTCACCAAAAGCAACACTGCAAGCATGACATTAAATCTGAGATGTGCTAAAGGACTGTGGAGATTCCCTCCAGGAAACTGCCGAGAGGATCTGGCAGAACTGCAGTCAATGTCTTACTGGTGAAATTTTCGAGTGGAAATTCAATGGGATTTGGACATCCACGTCCCTGATCATCATCTGGAATATTTCACCCTTTTTAATGACCCTTCCTGACATCAGATGCACACCCAGCTTAATACAGAAACAGAATTGTGACTGCACATGTGCTTGGGAAGGAAGAGAGAAAGGAAAAGGCACTAAAAAGCAAGCAAGAATGGCATTTAATATTACAATTACTTTATTGCTTCCACTCCACTTGATGTTTTGGGCTAGCAATCAAGTCAGACGGATTTACATTAGCAGAGGACCTGGCCCTCATTTTTCTTCTGAATTGTCTCTATTGGCTGCATGTCAAAATATGTCTTGGCCATTTGACAGGACAAAGAGCCAAGACTGCAGGTTCATGGAATTTTTTTGGTTTGTTATTTGTTTGGTAGTTTTCTTAAGCTTCTTTTGGAAAGGTTTAATGGTATTTATCTACTGCAAGCAAGTGGGCAGGGCTTACAAGAGCAGCTTTGTTCAGCAGGCTTTGGTCACAGAGGCATGCTGCCTTATTTGAGTACCTCTCTTTTGTGTAAGGGATTGGTTATTTGTTCATTGTCAAGATGCCTCTGGGCATTAGCCCCCACTTCTTATAAAGAGATTATTTTTCTATTATTTTTTCATGCCGTTCCCCTTCAGCAGTCTCAGCTGCTGTAATACTTGAGGATGTTGCAAAAGACAGAGGGATAATGCAGAGACACTGAAAGAATTTAATGTTGTGGCTTCAGATTCTCTTTCCTGACATCATTTTCCTTTGAAGTGGCTTTTTAGTCCCCAAACACCAACTCCTCTTTCCTTGCCCTCTCTTAATTCCTCCTCAAAAACTTGTATTGAAGTAGATATTAAGTGCTGCACATGGACCTATGCTATTATTACCAAACTCTGCAAAATAAAGGAGGATCAAGCAGTCTGCCCTTCCTGGAAAGGTTGACCCTGGAAAATAGAAAGCCTCTTGGCATTTTAATGGAAGTCGTATGGAGTTTATTTTCTCCAGAATAGTTTTCTCCTTGAGCCACTTACCTCGAAGCTGACCCAGTTTCTGCAGCCAGGTCCAGCTCCTGCATTGGATCACACAGCCCTTCACAAAACCCAGCGTGTGTCTGGTCTTTAAAGAGGGAAAGAGAGGTCGCTCTGCACAGGAGGCTTAATTTGAAAATACAACCCCAAGTCAGCAACATGGAAGATGCCATTAGGGTAATCTCAAGGTAGGATTATCAGGAAGAATAGGCAGAGAGGGGGAAAATTACTATTACAAGGTCCTCTTGCACATCTCAGCGGGCACAAGGTATGAATTTGACAGGTTTGTCCTCTGAGCAGGTGAAGGAGTGAATCACATGCACAAAGCATGAGTTCCAATGGCATAAGGCATTTCCAAGCTGCTCAAAAACCCAGCACTAAATTCAAGCTGTTCTGATTCACTGGTACATGACTGTAGAAATAGCAAGTCTGGCACCTTTCAGCTTTCTTCAGGATTACAGCTCTAAGAGGACTATGCCTGGAAAAACATCAACAGCTTTCAGCTTGCTAAGGCAGAAACATTTCACACAGGGCTTTTTAACACATTTGAAAAATAAACAAAATTTAAGTGGAACATGAATCTGGATCCAGTAAAGCTTCCTGGTTTATACCCTGAACTGGTGGGGACTGGCATCTCATTATCAATCTCAAGGAAATCACACTCATCTGTCAACTGAGAATTGGACATAGCCCCTTTATCACTGGCCATAACCAGGTTTTAGCACGTATCTCAGGAATTTAAAAAGAAGCAGTATCAGCAGGTTTACACAGGGCAGATAAATAAAAGCCTCGTGGGAGTGCTGGGTAATAACTCGCACAAAGGGGTAGTTGAGGTGCATGAAAAAGAAACATTAGATTTCTACACAAAAATCAGACAGTAACACCATTCAAAAAAAAGTTATCTTGAGATACTGCACTAAATCTAGTGATGAATGTGCTGATAACTCAATACTTAGCTTTGTGTCACCACTGTAAATCAGAGGCAATTTTTCAAAAGTCGGAATGTTGCTCTTTCTTAGTCCATCTTCAGCTGAGGGTTCTCAGCTCCAACAGCAAGAACAAAATTTATAGTCCAGAACTTTGAGTTGATTCTCATGCTAGATGGAAGCTTGTCTCCAGAGGTTAGGCTAACATATTTCTTACTCTCACAGATGCTTGAAAGTTTTTAAGAAAGTCTGAGGTTGCCAAAAAGCAGAACGAGAAGAAATAGCCTAGGACTGAGGAAAGAGGTAAGAACCAAATTTTAAACACTGTATGTTTTTAAGTCTTTGCCATGCAAATTCTTCATTCTGGAGAAGGTCTCTTGTTTTTCACTACCAGACCAATAATCTTACAGTCCTCATATATTCTTATGATGTCTGGTATATAAATTTATGCATGGACAGAAGCCACTGAGCCCAGTTCTCTTCCACCAGCCCAACACGTGGCCCCAGCACCACAGAAAACTCCAGCTAAGGGCTTAGTGGTGAAGGGCACAATACGGCACTTTTCCTTTTGATCCAGATATTTTAAAGTTTGTCAACAAAAAGATACTTAAGGTTGGTTAATTAATAAATATCAAAGTGAGGGTCTGTAATTAAATAAACACAGTGGACTACTATAAAAGCTCTGATTCAGGTGGAAGTTGTTTTACATTGCAGATCTGGGTTTAGCAGTGTCAGGCAGCCCTGCACGCAGATGTTACCTTCACACTTTGAATTGATTCAATCTTTCTGAATCAAATCAGCAAGACATTAGTTTCTTTGACATCTTCACTGAAAGGATGCATCCCATTCTGAAAACACTTTGAGATTTCTCACAGATATGTAAGTGAGAGAAGTGATTCAGTCTTCAGTGTTGACATGAATAAGTAGTTTAGTGCTACCTTTTTGAAACACCGAAGTGAAACACTATGAGCAGAGAAACACATTTATGTCACCTGGAGAAGCAATCTAAAGCAATCTAAATCTGGAGTTGGTAAACACAGAGACAACAAACAAGCAGGAAAACAACTTCACTAAGGACACTTGGAATAAATGCAGTACAAACTCCTTCCCACTTTGCCAGCCTACTGCACCCCATACAGGATTTAAAAAAAAATATTAAAATCCCACAACTCTGCAAATATGACTCAACACTGACCATGGCTATCCAGGTGTCCTGAGAGTGGCCCATGAACATGACCAGACCAATTAGGCTGGAACTGTTCACAGCACCTGCTTACAAGAAGTGTTAATGAAAGCTTAACCTGTAAGGTAACATTAGGCTTCTGAATTAGATCTTGCCACTGAAACTAATGTCATAGATCTATTTAATAAGCTCACCACCTGTATAGCTATGTTCTTCCATTTGCACATGACAAGAAACCATAAGACACTCATGACAACCAGCTCTGTTCACATATCTGAATTATTCAATTGCTTTTTTCTCTTTGTGAAAAAAAGAACAGTGCAGATGACACTGAACATGCTGAGAAAATCTATCTAATGACTTTACGGATATCTCAGATTGAAAGGTTCGGCGGATTGAGCCCAAAGTTTATATTACAGGCTAACATCAGTATTTCAAGCAGCCTTTTCCAACTTGCCCATGGCCTTTCTAACCCTCTCCGAACGGGCTGATCAACAGTAATGAAAGCTGCCACTGTGTGGTCAGTTTATTTAACATTCAGGTAAGCACAACCCACTTTTCATTCTTTATTCCCTCACTTCAAAGGAGAAGTTGAAAAGCAAGTTGCTTCATTTTGCTCTAGGGATGAGCTGGATGCAAGAACAAATTCAGGCTTAACATTTGCAGTAGAACAAAATAAATACACATGTTTTGGGCCAAATACCATCTTCAGTGTTCAGATGTTGCCTCTGCAATACTTCTGCTGCCCGTTGGAACAGACTAAAGGGACTGGGAAAATGCACAAGGGGATTCCAGCAGGTAGGGAAAGGATCCTTCCTCAGCTTCCTCTGGTTTCCAGATGTCACTGCCTTGCATGGGCGCTGTTTTTAAGTGTTTGGGGTGATTACTGACGTTATGTAAATATGCTCTGGTCATTCTTAACAGAACCTTTCATTTCGGCCTTCAGCTGTATTCATCTCATGTACTGACACAACTTCAGGCTTGCCTGCCGTGCAAGGGCACAGCAGTCCACCCAGTAAAACCCTCCTATTTTCATCTATCTGAGAGTGGGAGAAAACCCCTCGTGACAATCCATACAGGGAACACTGATGGCTGCTCTTGGTTACTCTGATTTATATAAAGCTTTGTTATAGGGACGTCTGCCTTATGTGACACTTTGCCTACAACATCAACTTGTTTCCTCCCATACCATCACATCCCAACACCTTTGAACAAACAAACCATAATGATCTGCACACAGAAAAAAGATGTGACAAACACAGATACATGTGAATAAAGCAGAGAAGAGAGAAAGAATGAAAAAAAAAAAGATTTCTTTTTTTATATCATAGGACAAAATGAAATGCAATTTTCAACAGAGAAAAACCAAATTGTAGAAAAATCAATGCCTCAAATCTGTCCCATCTCAGAAAGAAAAAACCCAAATGGATATTTTAAATTACACTGACAATAGTTTCTTCCTTCTTATCAAATTGATTTGCACAGTATTAAATATCTCACTGGACTTCTCAACACAGTGGAAAAGAAAATTTCTCAGCAGTCTAAAGGGAAAGCTGTGCTGTGCCTCAGGCCTGGAGAGCGAGAGAATTCCTCTTGTAAGGAAACCTTGTTAAGAGGCTCATTTCTGACACGGAGTTACTGATGCTGGGCTATCAAATACAGTTCTGTTAGTTTAAGTGTCAGGAGGGGAAGGGATAGAAAGATATCGCATGACAAGTCGATCAAGAGCAGTTTCACAAAGCTATGACAGGGCATGTGCAGTGTCACCCAAGACACTTCTGGTGATTCCAGTCAGCTAAGAGGAAAAAACCACCCATAACCACCCGGCAGTGTCCTTACATTTCACATCACACAGCAATGCCAGATTTTATGTTACATTCTAGTACCGTGGAATTAGCCATAAATAACAACCCTTTGTGCAGATGCATTCTGCAGGAATAGCCCTAAAGGCCTGAGCCCTTGCCACAGGCAGATTGTCCGCCTGCACCTCCAGTGAAGGCAGCACCAACTTGGCCATTTACAGGACCAGTTTGGTTCTCAGATGCAGAAAAATATTGTCAGGTAAGTGCCATGGCCTTAGTATTACAAGCGGGAATGAACACCACACATCAATATGATGCACATTCAAATCCAACTTTATTCTAAGTTTCTACGGATATATACACTCATTCCACTACTGTACACGCCTTCTCACGCCCCTATAACTAATTCTAACTGGCTGGCTATCACAGCATTTACATATGGTTTCTCGTTATCTTGCTTGCACGTCCCATCCTCCTACTTGCCTAAGCAACTGCTTTCCCACAGACGGACCTTCAGCTGAGTCTTATCAAGACTACAAATGCCTTCTTTCCCATACCAAATCGTGCTAATATCCCTTTAATATGGCAAAGGCTCCCGCAGGTAAGTTTAAAAGAACAAACTAGTAACAAAAGCTAAACAGTGTAAAATGGGTGAATGCTAAGAACTTCATGGAGGCGAAAAAAGCTAAAACATGATATCCACTCCAAATTTAAGCACCAGTTGGGAATATGTGTTTGTATAACAATATGAGGAGCTTGTCAGCTAACATGCCTGGACACCTAGAGCTGCCCACAACCCTTGGGAAATGAGAAGCCTCTTCACTGGGCTGTCACTGCGATCAGATGTTGATGTGTGGTTGGGATACAGAACATCCCACTTGCTGGGCTCAGATGGTGGCACCTGAGGCAGCACTGGAAGGAATAAACGTGCTTGCTGGGTCCAACAAAACCAGAAGTACTTGACACCCATGAATTCCTACATTCCTTCACCTGCAGAGCTGCAGTGGAGGTGGCCCATGGCTCTCCAGGGAGAAGGTTCATCTCTGCAGGGTTGGGGATCAGCTGGGACAGCAGGGCAGGACTGAGTCTCCAACAGCTGCAGCACCACAGCTTCACATCTGGCATTAATCCAAACCAGCTTTCACAGTATGAAGCATTGCAATATTCTGTCAATGGAGGGGACAGCTAAAATTTGTCCCTCTGTGGTTCTTCAAACAATTTCTCTTCTAGTCCAAGCCCACAAGACCAACAAACACAGTGCAATAAACAAATGTTAATGTGGCTCATTCTTGCCAGTTAATTAATAGTTCTTCTCAGAAACCATTTAGTAAATTATTTCGATGATGAATAGTGCTTTGAAAGGGTTTTGCAGTCACTAATAACACCATTCTGTCTTCCTGTTCCACAGCTGGTTTTATTAATAGAATCTTTTCATAGATGAGGGCTGATCTGCAAGAATATTCACTAAAATAAAATCCAGAAATGTATTCCATATAGGCTGCTCTCAATCCCTAACCTCTAAGACGCCCAGCTCTGTTTTAGGAAGCCATCAGAACGCTGGTTGAAGCTGAAGGACGAGGACTGCTTTCAGGAATGCAGAGCCTGGCGCTCCTGCCTGAGGAGCTGCTGTGAGTTTTCTAACTTTCCATAAGACGCCAGAGTTCCTAACAAGGAAAAATTCACCTGCTCCATCTCTTATCGAACTTCACCAACTCTAATGGGCTCTACTGATTCATTTTCACTTAATTGGCTCTAAGGTTCTACCTCATTATTAGTTGAGCTGCAGGCATTCACACCGTCCTGGAAAGGTAAATTGGCCCTAAAACCATGGAATTACTCCTTTAATTAGGTTGGATTGATCAGAAAGGCCACAAAGATCACCTGCATTAACTGCAAATCAGCACATGTACCCTGCCAAGAGTCAGGGAGTGACAAATGACCACAGAGGCCTCGTCTTGTAGCACCCACTATTGTGAGACCAAGTTACAAGATGCTCCAGTAAGACCATCCATCCAACAGGCCACAGACTGCAATCAGACTTAGCTGAAATTTGTTATTGTAATGAACTGAACCTTCTCAAAGTAGCAGATGCCAGGAGGGAAGGATGTTATATGGATTTCCAATACCAGCCAAACAGCCTCAATCTTGGAGCCAAAATTCTGTCACTCTGATGCTCTGTGGAGTGTCTTGTTTATGGACTTTCATTACTTACTCGGCTTTGTAAACCACTCATTCCAGAGCTCCCAGTGGTATCAGCAACTTATCATCACTTGCCATCAGCTGTTGTATATTATGTACATTAGTAAGGCTCCCCACGGAAACATAGTATAATAGAAGCAGTTTGGTTTATTTTTCCCAGTAAGAAGAAAAATAAAATCAAGATTTCTGCAGAAATCAGCTTCTGAATATATAAAAATTAATAACAAGGCACTAAATGTTTCTGTGCCAAATGACAAAGTGGGCAATGAAAAGCTCTTCAGTATGTTGGTGCTTGGCTAACTTAGTACACATTCTGGGAGAGATTTTAAAAATTACCATAGTGCTCCTCTAAGTGCCCTTTTTCAATGACATCTCTCTCACAGCTGCTCAGGTGATCTTTTCAATACCCAACCTATGCCACCAGACAGTTCTCAATAAGATCTGAAACACATGTTGTGAGGCACGCAGAAGACACTGCCATTTGCATGGTGCCAAAATGTATTTTAAGAAGTTTCCTGCTGCTTTATTAACTTCAAGTTCCACTGAAAAGCAGTCCTTAGTTACAATACAGATACTCCTGCTTGCAAAAGTTCATAAAGCAATCTTGGTTGTATGCAGAACATCTGTACTCTGTGTGCTGTTATGGCTGTGAATCTGTACTGGGCTCCTCTGCATGCCAGTATTTATCTTTGTTGTTTAGTGCAGCTCTGCACACTGGAAAATTCATTAGGAAAACGACACAGTCAGGCAGTGTGGCTGTAAATTAGTGTTCTGCCTGAAGAGATGCAATTGATTTTTGCATGACAGTCCTGGATTTGCATGTTTGCCAGTTAGCTTAACCACAATACTACAACGTGTATCAAAAAAACATCCTCAAGAGTTGAGTTTGCAGCCCAAAAAAAAAGCCCCCAGACCAATCAAGTCAGTGGCTTAGATTTAACCAAGCATTAGAAAAGAAGAAGAAAAAGAAAAAGAGGTAAATTTTGTATTCTCCTGTCTTTAACATTTCAGTAGAGCAACAGTGAAGAATGAACTCTTCAGCTGACATGCTGAAGTGCTCTTTCCAGCAATTTGAGGGGTGACCCTGGCATGATGCATCCAACCAGCCCATCACCTCAGAGAGCACTCCCTGAAAAACAGGCCAAGCAAAACAGGGTAAATGAGTTTATGCCATCAGGCAGAACTCCAGCAGCCACTGCTGGCACCCTGGTAGAGCAGAGGGAGAAGGACCATCCACATGGGAAGCTCCTGCATGACCAGATAGGAGGGATGGGAGGCAGAGGGAAGTAAACCAGAAAAGTGTTTCCCAGGAGATGGAAGACAGGAAAGCACAGGGAAGAACAGCTACCTGCAAACCTTTGTACATGCTGTGAGCTGCAGATGCCTTGGCATTTACAGCTGTGACAGGGACACCCCATCCTTCGTCACCGAGCTACAAAAACTGCGAGTTGGCTTTCATCCGTCAGCAATCCATTACTGCAGGGGAGTCAATTGATCACATATCATGATTAGCCACATAATTTGCTTCGTATTTCCATTAATGAGCCCAATGGGCATGATTAATTGCCGCAGGGGGTAGAATTTCAGCATGGCTACTGGGGAACTTGCTTTACAATATTGTGAATCCCATTACTGTTAATGGAAATTTAACAGCAAATCCCCTGTGGATCACTTAGAAAAAATTACCCCTTAAGGTTAAAGGGGATTTCATTAATAGTATTCCAGGATGCTCTGATTTAAAAGTACTGTAAGCCTCCAGTGTCATGAAGAAATATGCATCCTACTGTTTTTTGCATATCCCTCGTTATTATATCTATCACTACCCTTCTCAAATGGAATTTCAAAACACAGCTCAGCCTAATGAAATATAAGCACATTAAGGGTAAATTTTCTAAAAGTTATTCAAGGAGATTTATCTGCTAAATTGCCATTAATATTAATGGGAATTGCCCAGCTACATTGCTAGACACTACTCTGAAAATTAACCCCAGCAGCAATTTATCCTTGGTTCCTGATGCCAACATACAGCGGAATGTACACTGCGTTCAAGCCCAAATTTGGGCCGGAAATCTAGAGCCCATGTTGGCATAGTTAATGACATTGAATGCTCCATCTTGCACTAGTCTGAGATGTAGACAGAGTCTTATAAATGACTTTCTGGAGCCAATACAGGGTTGTCATTCTAAACTAGCTACAGGATATGTAGAGAAGAATTAAGCTGTCACTCTAGAGTGCCTTTCTGACTGTCATTCACTAAGAAATTGTGGTGACAGAGCGCTCCTATTGCTGGGCAGCCAAGTTGAGAGAGAGTTAAATTCTACCTGAAATACATCACTTATGTTCTCCAGAAGTCAAGGTCCATAAAGATGGAGACCCATAAGAGTCACTTCCTAAATATATACAAAACAGAAGGACAGCTGCAAATATTAGACAATGTGTCTCAGACTGGTGATACCAACCCTTTAGATTAGATTTGGCTGTTTTCCAATTTACAAGTAATTCAGAAATTGAGCAGCATTTTTGCAAATTTGTGCATTGCTGATAATTAAATTTCTGAATTTAAAATATTTAAAATACTATTTTCTGTTCCACATCTACACCCTATGATTTTTTCTTCATACAAAAACTATGTCCATGTTACACAATCTGATCATTGTGTGGGGGGCTTCAAGGTTTGTTTTCATCAAGGCAGCATTGGATTCTCATTGGCATGAGGTAACTCCTGGTTACTTTGTCCAATTACCTAGGGGAATGAATGGATGAAAAGAAAGAAGGCAGCATTGAAAACAACCAGCGACACAGAGAGACTGAAAAAGGAGAAGAGACAATGAGGAAAGAGATAATAGATGAGTAAGGGATACGGCAAACAAACCTCAGAACAGGATTAATTCTTGAGACCTTGAGTATTTCAAGGATTTCTTGACTCCTCCATATGCATCTGAGTCCAGAGCTCCTTCGACCCATCAATCTGATTCTATTTGCGGCCACCTCTGGGTTCGCTTCCCAAGGTCACTGTTTCAAATTTCAAATTTTTCTTTCAAATGCATAACATCTCTAGAAGTCTTTACTGCAGCCAGAGAGGATGTCAAAAGAAAGCCCTATGATCAACACAGGCTAATTTCACTACAAAACATAATCCATTTCTACTTTTCCTCTGACTTAATTTCTGTTCAATCTAAAACATTTCCTTTACAGTATCATTTCATGTAACAGACAGGACGCCTGGTTAGTTGTTCTTGCTATTAAAAAGGCATTCATATTTTTCTACCCTGAATAATAGGTTTTCTCCTTCTCATCTAGTCTAGGCCTCTCCTCTTAAGCAAGAAACACCTCAAACCTCTAATTCTTCGCTTACTTTGAACATCCATTGTGGAAGACATTTATGAGCTTTCCTGGGAGTTGCTAAGGTACTTAAGAGGTCTGGTGTCCACAGCAGCACTGTGCTCATAAGTCACTGGCACAGCTAGTGGAGAATGTGGAACATTAAGACCTGGTGGAGCTGAGCCAGGGAAGGCGGAGGGATAGGAGAGTGATGAAAAGGAATGAGATACATTGGCAAGAGCAGGAAACAGAAGGTGGAGAAAAAATCTAAAGACTTGCCAGAAAGGAAGGATTTAAGACTGGAAGAAAAGCTGAACCAAGGTGGGAAAATCATATGAATTTTCTGTGCCCTTCCTGCACAGCTCAAGATGTTTCGGACCTGGCCATTTGTCTCACACACTTGAGTGGTGGCTCATCTCCACTATCCTCACAAAACACTTCCTTCATTGCCAGCTCATTTTCAGAATGCAAAAGATATCCAAACCCCAAAGACCACGCTAAAGAAGATTTAGTGAGTGCTGCTTGCATACCACACCTGCCTGCCAGGGCTGAAAACTGGGCTAAGTCAAACACGCACCTCCTGCTGCATGACACACAACCAGCATGGTTACATTTACACCTTCCTTACTCCTGGTTTGGTTCTGGATGTCCAAACCCTACCGGGCTGAACTGACAGCAGACCTGCTCTTTAACCCAGACACTGTTGTGAAAGCATCTAGAGATAAACAGGGATGTGGCTGACAGTCAGCCATTCACATCTAGACTCTACATACCACAAGGTATGCAGAGAGACAATGACCTTTGGATAATGGTCTAAGAAACATCTTAATAAGTGCGAGAATTTGCCATTTTTTCCATGTAGAAACCACCTGTGACATTTGACATGACAGTAAATGCTGCTTCAGTAAGATGGACAACAGGCTATGCTTAATTAAAACAGGCAGAGGGAACAGAAAGGGAGAGAAAGTAACTTACAGCACAGTGGCACATCACTACATCCTCCTGAGGAGAAACTGAGTATGGAATCATGAGGAACAAGAAAAATGAACCACATTTCCTTTAGCAACTATTTTGGCTGTGTGTTCAGCTGAAGACAACCGTGAGTAACCAGTATGGACGAAAACTCACGCAGTGCCACTGAGCACAGAATGCCACAAACCTGGGTCTAAATTCAGCTTTCTAAAACTCACTTCCTACTTCTGCTGCAGCCCAGAGGAGAACACCTCAGCATGACTCCAGAAGCAAAATGCATTGACCCTCAAGTTAACAAAATGCCCTGGGGAGCAGCTGGGAAGGAGGAGACAGGAGAATGCCTGTGCTGCTGGCATGGCAAAGGAGGGAAGCTAATGGACTGATTCCATTTATATCAGGTCTGGCCTGACACTGAAGGTGCTCGTGCAGAACACTCAGGGCTTGGCTCTGTGGTCTATTACCCACACCTCCTCCCTCTCCAGGGACAGGCCAAGTTCATTTCAAGCAGCTGATACAACCACAGGTAGTTTCTGAGCTGACTCCACGAGCTCTTCTTTCAGGAGTTGCCTGTCAAAGCTTGTTTTGACACAGAATGGCAATGTCCCATTCTGCTCCCCTGCCCCAAATCTGAAAACAACAGATATTAAGAGTGGAAATAGTGGGGCACTTTTGTAGGCATGCAAAAAAAAAAAAAACAAAACAAAAAAACCTTAATAATCTCTGCACCCTTTGTGACTGAAGATCTTTCGACTCTTGTGAGTAAATCCCTCCTCATTTCATTTGGCATGTGTTCAAGAAGCCCAAATTCCAGCAATACTAATGCTTCTTTCTTATCTATTTACTTTAACAGCTTTTTTTGCCTGATTCCTATGTCTTGCACAATGCATCCCTGGCCTTCAAAACACAATCTTCATTCTCCTCCCTACTGCTTTCTAAACATTTTTTTCCCTCTAATGCCAGTAATCAGAAAAGCACACATTTTGAGGCTTGGAGACACCTGCCTGCACTGGCTAATCTTTCCAGAGCTTCTATAGGATTCTCAAAATCCTTCTTACTAGGCAATTTGCTTCTTACCACTCAGCACTGTGGCTGACCCTCCTCTGTCATACACCCCATTTTCTCACCACTATTCTTAACACGCTGATCACATGCAGGGTGTGGGCTGGATACCCTCCATCTGCTGAAGCTCTTGTAATGTGAAAGGCTCTTTCTCTCTCAACCTTTTCTCGCTCAACCTTTGTCACCATATTTTTACATAAATAAAACATTTTTATATAAGAAAAAAAACCCCTTTTTATTACCTCTTTCCATTCTTACACTGCACTGTATTGAAGATATATCAGTTCATCACAGCATCCAAACATTTTGGCACGTAAACAACAGATTTATAATGGTCCCTTTTGAATGACACATATGCTACTGAGTATGTATATTAATGGGACAATTTATGTGTAAAATTGGTGGTTGTACATTCATAGTTAACACAATGGAAGTATGCAGAAGGTTCACCATGAAAATTTAAAATCCACCAAATTTAGACTCTTCGGCTTTCATCTTGTAAAATCAACTGAAACAAAATCAAAGTTTCTCCCTTTAATTGTTTTGCTACAAAATATAGCACATCCATACATTTCTGCTTTTGAAGAGAAAAAATGATTCTGTGTTTGTAACATGCATTTCAGATTAACCATACTCTGAAGTTCAGTGTCTTGACATAAATCCAAGTATTTCACAGAAATCCTGTGAGGAGGAATGGCCCAAAATGAGTGCTAGTCCATATTTATACTTGTGTATAAATATGTATACACAGACTTGTATACACAAACACACAGATGAATTATCAAGATGGAGAGACAGAATGTGTGCATGATGTTGCAGAAAGAGGGCATGCTTAATTAAAGGATAACAGTACATAGAAAAGAACAAGTCTAAATGTTTGTGACAAAAAGTCTGCCTTTCTGATAGGTCTTATAGTGGAAAGGATTGTAATATTTGTAGATTTAAGAAAACTGAAAGTTCTTTTATGGAGACACATGAATCAGGATTAAAAAACCCCACCTTACCCTCAAATTCTGTTCACATGCTCATTTAGCAATGAACATAAGAGAAAAATTAACTAGTGATTGACATTGCTAACATTTATGCATAGGAGGGAAATTAAGAATCCCAGTTATGTTTGAAAGGAAATCATAGACAAGAAAGCATATACGATATGCCATGTGAGTTTCTCTGAACATCAGCATTAGTTTCCAAGTAAAAAGTCCCTGGAAAGCCAAGATCTGACAGGCATACAAGTTGTAGCTTGACAGGGTTCACCACAGTATCATGACATACCAAGAGTCACTTCCAACGCCCCCCACCTCTGTTTTTTGTAGTTAAAGACCTGTTTGCTGATGTTCCCTCTTGGGCTCCAGAGTGTAGGTCACTCCAACACCGGCCTGGATGGGTGGGTAGGGCAGCTGCTGAAAAGGTAGCCGAGCTCCCTTGCTTTGCAACTCACAGTAACCCAAACTCCTTCTGACAAAGGAAATCAATGCGTCAGTGGGAGACGTGCCCTGGCTTGGCACAGAATCTCAAATGAACAAAAGGCCTCCTCCTGCCCGAAGATCACCCCCTGAGCACTGTATCAAAGCTCACCTCATTTAATGCAAGCATCTGCAGAGGGTATTTTCCCCTCCAGGCCTTCCACGTCCTTCTTTAACATTTACTGTTTGAGATCAGGAGTCTATACAATTTATCGCACCTGTCAAGGCTAATTTATTCATGTGATCTGGCAGTAATCAAAAGGACTGAGATCGATGTGCCAGCAAACCCTGACATTTATTCATATTTTAAAGTCCTGCTTGACCTTGAACTGCAGCTGAGCGGAGCTGAACTGTCAGCAGCTCTCGGAGGCTCCCAGGCTCCGGCAGATGGGCGCCTCTCGGCTAAAGGCACAATGGCAGGGCAACAGACACCCGGCCCAGGAGCAGGAGAGGCTGAACCACAGGCAGAGGGTGGGGAACACAGCCCCATTCACAGCCCACGCGCCAGCACAGCGTGGAACTGCACCTTCCTGCCCTACCACTGCCCGGCAGTCAATGCATTTCTTGACCAAGGGTGAAAAAGCAACATGACCGATGTCTGCACAGGCAGCACAGCCCGCGTTGTCCTCAGTGGACTGCTGCCAGACTGGGCTATTCATGGTGACCGAGGGGAGGCAGAGACATCAAATAACACCCCCTCTCCTCCTTTGTGGGGGAAATGAGACAGCAGCAGGTGACCCACACATAAAGGGCAATACAGAAGATACATTAGAAACCCTGCAACCCACTAGGTACCTGCCAGCACAACGTGTCAGATCAGCTGGAAACAGGAATAGAAAAGAGAGATCTCAAGAGAATTGCTTTGAGTGTGCTCTTGCACTCCTGTGCAGAACTGGGCTTTAGAATTCTTGAATTCCATCACCCTTGTCCTCTCTTCACTCAGTCATGCCCTAAAGGAGCACAGGAATTTAGAGCTCAGGTAATGCATGCGTGTGCTGTAACCTCCAGCAATCACTTCAAGTTTTGAAATCAGACCAATTAGTAGAGAAGTACAATATAGTTTATTTTAAATCGTTTCAACCTGGGTTCTGCCATCAAATGACTCTCAGACATCCCATGAGGACCCCGTTAGCACCTTCTGCCTCTGCCCTTGGTTCAATAGAGCCAGACTCATTTACCTGCTCCCCCGGAGTGTGCCAGGAATTGCAGACAGGACATGCTCCGAAGTTATTGTGTCATTTGTTTTTCTGCTGATAGAAAGATATTTGTGCAAATGACATGCTCTTAGAGACACAGAGGAAATCTAAGTGGCATTTTAGGTAGAAATATGCAGCTACAGTTTTACCAAAACATGCAAATAGATTATTTTATAGCAGTCAAAACACTTGAATATGTAATACACAGTTGCACCCAGCACAGATTTTGCAAACATATTTTGATGCTTCTCTGGGTTCTCCTTGGCTGCATTTCTCATACTATAAATTCTGCATGTCATATTAAATATGATTTTTCAGTGAGATCTGCTTTTTCTAAGCCTAGAATACAAATAGAAATGACAGTTATGTCATTTCGTGTTTGGTTTTCCTCTCTTTTAAATGGCTAACACCTATCCATTATGTTGGAACAATGTTACCAATGGAAAGCAATTGGCATTTTGACCAATGCATTTGTGCACGTTATATATATGTCTAACACTGCCATCTGATCTAATCTGATGTTCATGGAAAATAAACAATGATATATGAGGATACAGAGGGAATTTGACTGTATATGTCTAGACCAGCTGCGGCATGCAAGCAGTGAAACTACACATAGAGCTGTGTAAGTTACAATAAATGTGCTAATAAAACATTTCAACCAACCTGGTCCCCTATCTTTTCTATGCAGAAAACAAAATTTAAGAGAGGGAAGCTTGAAGTTCTGGGACTTCAAGTATTTTATTGAAGCTTTTTCGTCTGTGCTCAGCTGAACAGGGACCTGTTTTCCTGCTCCGTGCCCTGTTCTGGTCCCTCTATGCCAGGTCTCTGTGAGCTCTTTGGAGGAGCAGCACCAATTGCCCTTCTCATTGGTGGCTAATCTGCTGCTGCCTTCAACAGAAAACAGCTTGTCTCTTACAGACACAGTGTTAAGTTGCCTTTTTTCCATGTGTTACACACAACACAGACAATTGTATCATTTTTTGGCACCAAAGAATGAACCTTCATTTGAGAACACCAGTACAAGCATTATTCCTTCCCTGCTGCTGCTCCTCAGCTCAGAGGTACCTGTCACACAGGTCAGCTCAACATGCTTTGCTCTACTCAGGCAACACCAGTGCAAGGATAATTATTAGTCAGTTGGATATTTCCTTAGCAGACAGCAAAAGATGAAGTAAAAAATGTCATATTACCTCCCAAAGTTCTCTAGGCAGAATTAAAACAAAACTAAACAAATCTAAGCCCCACAACACTTCCCCCCCTCCGAATCTACAACCATGCAAAGATCAGCTCTCTCATCCTCATGCTCACGTGACAAGAACACTTCCACTTGCCAGTGGTGAGGATTTATACGCATCATAAATAACGGTGACTTAAATATTCCTCCAAGGGTAACACCTCAGCTCCAGATGGTAAGTTACACATTTAAACACCTACAACCCCACCTCCAGACCCTGCACTCGGGACAGGAGGAGCCTATAAATCTGACAGCTCACCTCTGAGGCTGAGGAACACTTTTCCAAATGAGACAGTTTACCTGGAGGTACCAGGGAAACCCTTCAGCAAGACAGTCACACAGAGGAGCCCTGGCCACCGCCAAGGAAAGCAGTTGGAGCTGTGGGTCTCACATCCACCGGCTGCTCCTCCAGGACCTGGGTTGGGGACCACCACACAGGGACTCCAGCCCAAGCCAAATCTTTGCTCCAACTGCAGAAATCCAGGCTGAAAGGACTCCTATCACTGTAAGAGCCTTCTGTAATTCCTGGGAGTTCTGATTAAACCTCTCATCCCCAGAAAATGAGAACTGACTGGGGAGCTACTCAAAAAGTCAATTAGAAAACAGGCATCCCCCTACTCTAGGAACAGCTGGTATCCTGAAACACTTTCACATCTCATTTTTTGAGAGGAAAAAGGATGGTTTTCACAGAACTGATTTTTTTTTTTTCGTTTTAATAAGAGTTCTGAAAAAGATTCAAAAAGACACAAAGAAATCTCTGGCCAGGTGTGCTGGGGCCCAGCTAAGGACTGACAGCTGGGCACCTCTGGGTACACAACAACCCCAGCCAGGCTTTCAGTTATCAGCATCAAAATTTTGAGCTCTACAGAACATTTGGAGTTGCGGATAAGCAGTTATTTTGCAACAGAAAACATGTTGTATCAGAAAGTTTCTAAGCAGCTGTAGCTCATCTCTTGTGTTTGGTTCAGACTCCTCATTAGGCAAGTGAAACCTATTTCAGTCTCAACACAATTAGCACAGTCAACTTTGCTTCATTGCCCCCCTCTCCCTCTCAGTTCACACTTGCCTTTGCAGAAGAGCCTGTGTTAGATTCAGATCAAACTTGCTGGAAAGTGGCTGAGAAGAAAGTGGCAAAGACTAAGGAAGCGTTTCCTTTCCTCAGTTCTTTCACTGTTGATCTCTTCCTGAAATTTCCAGCCTTGTGCCTTGATAATGTCCTAGTACATGAAAAGGTTTGTAACATAAAGTGTTACACTCGATGGAGCATGAGGTGATATTGAAGCCAAATGGCCAGATGCTCTTTTCTGAGCTATTTCCAGTGTTCCCACTTTAGAAAGTGTTTCTAAGGCTATTCACAAGCTCTACCCTGTAGCGTGCTGGCGATTCATGCTAGAGCACTATTGCACTGTGTCCTGATGAAACCATTCCAGGTTATAGTATTTCTTCAATTAAATAAAAATAAGGAAGAAAATAAGAGAGGAAAAAAAGAAAAAAAGGACCATGCGGTTCAGAGAATTTACAGACAGGTGGGGAGTTGGGTTCTGCCCCCCAAAACAGGATCATACATCTCATTTAAAGTACAACTAAGACTATATTAACAGGCAATCACCAGTGCTGATTCTGGTTGTCTTTGGACACTCCAGGGCTCAGCAGCCTGGGATTTAAAGCCTGCATGAGCTTCTTCACTTACCACTAAGTCTGTCTGCTTTTCCAGACAGAACGTGTTACTGCTGGGTACAAATGTCAAGCCTAATCTCATCCTGCTTGAATCTGTGGAACTCCGATGGAATTAGGAGATGCTGAACACTCAGACAGGCTGAAGACCCGGCTCATCACTTATGCACATCACCCCAGAGCTGACTGCTCCAATCCCTATTTTGAAGAGGGAAAGGAGCTGAGAATTAATGTAATCCAGGCCCACGAATTCAATCCTTTCATGATTTCCTAATGCTCGACTTTACAAGCTTAGCTTTCTTGCACCATAGGAAATGCCTATAAAACCACTAAATTAAACTGGAGATGGAAAAAGAGGACACCTTTCCACCTTATCTGGAGGGTGAGACCTGGGAGATTTATCGCTGAGATCTTTGGAACCCAAGCCACGGGGCAACTTCCAATAACAGCAGATTACATCACTTATTAGGATTTTGCTTAGGCAGTGTAGAACTGCTCAGAAACATTTTAATGCTGATTTATTGCACTCCAGTGGGAACGGGCACGTCTAAGGACAGAGTGCACTACATTTTCAGATGTCAGCAATTGTGGGTTTTTGTTAACATCATTCAAGTCATTAAACATCTTCAAACTAAAAGGTTTTCTTTTAAAACTTTTCATTCAAAACTTCATTGATTTCTACTAAAAATTACAGCTTGGGAAAGGTCAAAATAAAAATGAAGTACTTTAGATTTATCCAAAGTAAGACATTTTGATTAACCTGTATTTTTGAACAATTTTTACTTGTATTTTATCACAGCATGTGTGAAGAAACCCTGAAATTTTGAGAAACTCTCCATAAAGGGGTTTTTACTTAGCTCTCAGACTAGGGATCTCACCTCATGAATCACACAGAGCAAAAAGCATTGTCCAGAATTCAGAATTAAAGTTTGCTATACATAAACCTTGTGACATTTTTATTACAGCATACCAGCCTAGAATCTGCATTTAAAACACTGACTGCTCAAAGGAATCTAAATCTCCTTAGCTAAAGGTAATAAAATCAGGTCAAGAAGTCACTACTCAACAATCCACCATTAGCATTTCTGTTCAGAGAAAGTGCAGTTCACCTATTTTTAAAGAAAGTAAAGGCAGGGCATATAACATAAGGTTGGGAAATATGAGTTGCTTGCGTAATAAAGTCCATTACATCATAAGTTTTATTTTCTCATAGAGACTTCAGAGCATCTGCATCATGGGTTTTTTTACAGTACACACTGTAGTTCTGCAAACCCTGGGGTGGAACTGTGCCTCTGTATGCTTGATTTCAGCCTGTCAGCTTGGCCTCCATCACCAGTGTGATCCCAGCAGCAGAGCGCACACGATCCAAGTATTTAATCCTGTTTCCAGACAATTCTTTTCAATGCTGATGAGCTGTGTGTTCCAAAGGCCGTGTCACTGACAACTGCCACAAAACTGGCCAAAGTTACCTCTGACACATCTGCAGGGGCCAAGGTCACACCTAGCCCTGAGCCTCCGGGTTGGCTCTGCTGGAGAACCAACCCATCACTGGGATTCACTGTAAGTCACTGTCACCCTGGTACCCAGGGACACGTCTAATTCATTTCTCTGGCCAGAAGCTCTTACACAGCAGTGTCTTTTAGATATCTAAAATTGGGTAAGCCATCAGTTGGAGTGAGGGGTGGTATTGTTTTGTTTCTTTTTTTTTTTTTCTTCATGTCTCTGAGTTAGCACCTCTGAGAATGCATCAGCTGATGCAGATCCCTACTTTGAGGTACATCAGTGCTACTGGGAATAAAACAGTAAGGCCAGTTGGTGCTGGTCATCAAAGAAAAAGGTTTTACTTCC
The DNA here is from genome assembly GCA_013396735.1 of Grallaria varia. NCBI lineage: Eukaryota > Metazoa > Chordata > Aves > Passeriformes > Formicariidae > Grallaria > Grallaria varia. The sequence goes on from VWZG01000595.1 coordinate 279,163, forward strand.
AATTGTCAATGGTGCAACATATTTTTTATTTAATTTGTTTGGATTCTTAACAGTGGAAGCAGAATTTAGTTTCTGCTAGAGCATCCTTTAAAATAAATGCTTGATCTCTTCCCATCCACCATTACAGTTGATGGCTACAAAGTAAAAAGAACCTCAATTCATTCCCCTTACCACTGGAGCATCAGAGAAGCGAGAGACCCTTAGTGCAATGATTAATGACTAGCTATAAAAAGATGCATCATAAACTGCTTGTATTAGGTGAAATCATAAACTAGGCTTTTAATGTTTATATGACCCCTTTCTACATAATTAAGTGTGTCTGTAGCTCCCACAGGGAACAGAACTTGCACGACACTTGCAAACCATGAAGTTTCTTACAGGCTCAAAATTTGGGACCCTCACCTAAAGGGACCCCTGCCTCCCTCTGTGTTCAAGCACTGCTTGAATTTCTCTTACTACTGGGACATCTCTCTGTACTGCAGGTCAGGTTGACGTCCAGGAGCAGCAAAGATTAACATGATCCTTCCTGAATTCAGAGTATTTTCTCTGGTCACAGGCATATCCAGAGCTTAGCTGCAGGAGAAAGTGCCATTGTTTTTCTGTATCTCTGCCTCCAGGTTGTGAAAAAGAATCACCCTTGGTTGGCAAACAGACATTGACTTCATTGCAAAGCCACCCCATCAGGAGAATGTTTGAGCTCTAACCAATGTGGAGTTCACACAAAAAAAGAATATGATTTTAAAAAAGAGCTACAGAGCCCATAATATTTTCAATAGGCACAGTAACCCCAGTCAGCAGCTGCAATCCTTATTCAATACAAAATATCACTTAGGTTAATTATTTAAATATTTCCATCTACAGAATTGTGCAAATAGTAAAGGCAATAGTGGAATAGCCAAGATCATGATTTTTAATAAACAATAGATTTAGTGGGAATTAGCTGGATTATCAAACACTATTCTCCCAAATCAGCTCATTAGTTTCACTGAGTTTCCCTATTTCACTTTAATAAAACAATTTAAACAAGGGTTCATTAGATGCAATGTAATCTACTTCAGACACTCCAAACCTAATCCCTTTTCTTTTAGCAGTAACATGATAATAGTTTGCAAAAAAGTTTAAAAGATTGTTGTTACAGCCATTTGAAGCAGGGGCTGTTTTCAGCCGAACGCGTGCCACCACTTTCCCTACATCTTACTAATTATTATATTATTTTTTGTTCTCTACTTATTAATTCATTTATTCTTTCCTTTTTCTGTCTTTCATTGCTTCACACAAGCAGGGTCACATGCCATCAACAGCATCCCTCTGTGCAGGTGTAGAGCATGTGCCAAATATCCCTGCATGGGCCAGTGCACCAGGCCCTGGGAAAGGAGGGATGTTTTGCAACTTACTTGGAGATTCTGCAGTTAAAAAAACAACAACCTTGGTAAATTCACAGTGATTTTATAAGTATCCTAGAGAGAAGGGAGAAGGTTCCTGTGCATTTTCACGCTGTTAGTTTCTGACAGCTCTGAAAGACACTCAGTGGGGATCACGCATAGGATTTGCAAGTTAGGAGGCAGACACTGTATATTACTTACCATGATAGATCCAGGCTGGAAACACAGAGCAACAGATCCATGCTATGGACACCCAGCTTATTTCAGAACAAACAAACTCATACCCTTGTACTCTCATAAAAACTCTTCCAAACTGCAGTTTTTCTCACAGGGCAAAAAAACCCCAACCAAAATAAAACCCAAAGAATGAGAGACAGTTTCTAGATCCAAGGTTTCTGCAGGCTTTAACAGGTTCCCTATCCCTGAAAACCTGTCCTTGCCCACTTCAAATCCCTGTCTCTTCAAGCAAGTGCCATTTCATAATCCTATTAAAACCTTTGCCTCTGTTTACCAGGAGCCCTAATCGTACTCAGCAAGTCCTTCTCGTCTCAGGAAGAGCGACAGCTTTCAGATTTCTGAGGAGCCTTATTCATCAGCCATGCCAGAGTTTTGCCAGAGTGTTCAATCTATTCTGGGAGCAGCCATGTGGAAAAAGTTTCAAACAGCTCAAAGCCCTGCACAATGATAAAGGAAAGCTCACACAATCCTGGTAATAGCCTGACCCTCTTAAGGAAAATGGGATGATTTGTGGTAGCAGTTTTGCTGTCCCCTATGTGAATTCTGAACCTGTAAGTATAAGCAGTGCATTCACACAGTCCCATTTACAAACCCCAAGCCTCTTGCAATGCTGGAATAATAAATACACACCCATATGTGAAAATAAACTCATGCTGCAGTGACCTTCTTCCTCAGCCCACTGGTATGAAGGAGTTTGTAGCCATTTTAGAAAAGTAGAGTCACGTAAAGAATGGATTAATTTGATGTTCAGTGTTTCACCATGGGTAGGATATATGCTTTAATGAGCACATTACGTGCACCAGCGATGTGTTACTGTGAAGCAGGGGATAAAGAGTAAGGGGGAAATAATTAAACAATCAGATTTATAATGAGGAAACTGTGTTCATGCAACATTAAGTGGCCTAATTTCCAAATGCTAAGCAAAGACATGTTCCTTGGACTTCAGAAGGCCTTGCTGGCAAGCACCACCTTGAAAAGAAGGCAAAGGATCACAGACATCAAACCTCCTACAGGTCCAGGGCACAGGATGCACTGATGCTGTTCCAAAGTCATCCATCCACACCTCACACTGACTTCTCTGACAAGATCAAATACCTGTGCCCTCTAGTTCTTATTCTACAAGGAGGACCCTTAAGGCTGTAAAATATCTCAGCATTCATCATGCACCATATGTAGAACCTTAAAACTGACTTCTACCAGCCTGGCCTTAGTTTTCTGCAGGTATTGCATCTGTTAGGCCACAAATGTACCACATCAATGAGCACATGGAGACTCAGTGTAGCTGTTCACACAAGCAAAGCTACTTGGAAAGGAGAAAATCTTTCTCAGTGGGTTCAGACACTGACAGAATGAGCCAATAAACCATATTTCTGACTGTTATCAGTCCTCTAAGGGCCAGTTAGGCGAGGAACATTCATTTAGTAGGACTGTCAGTTCCAGATAGTGTTGCAATATCAATTACTCCAGCATAACAGCCTATCAGTCAGACAGCAACTCTGCTGGCCAAAAGCTCCCTGTCCTTCCTTGCATGTGGACATGGCACAAAGTCTCGTCTTTGTCACTCACCCTCATGCCTAATTCGATGTTTTCCCCTCCATAGACCTCCATCCCAGGGTCAAGCAAGCCAATCTCACCAAAATACTCTCGGTCCACTACAAACGAGCATCCAATCATGGCTGGTGTCCTGCACAGAGAGAATAAAGCAAAAAAATTAAGTTATTTATTAGCTACTACAGAACCCATCTCATGCGAAATTTACACAGATAAAGCAGTTCTTAATCTTCAAATTTACATTTTAAATTCATTTTTAAGCATTAATGCACTTTATCCCCCAATGCACAGAGGACCTTGTGGGACCAGAGCCACTCAAATAATCAACACATCAGACCAGCTGTCTGTGTGACACACAAGATGTGAAGCCAAGTCCTCCACATGTCAATGAAGTAGCAGGCTGGTTTTCATCTGTTTTATAGACAAAACCTCTATGTTGGAGCTGAAGTTAATTTTACACTGGACTACAGTGTCACACTGACATATTTTGAACAGTTTTAGAAAAACCTGCATCCCAAAAAGCAGGAGACCTCACCTGGCTGTCAGCACCAGGTTTTTCCAGTGCCTGAAACACTCCAGGATATCTACCACTCTTAATGCAGTGCAGCAGACTTTCCTTGAAAGCTAAAAAAGGATCTCCAAGCAGAAACAACTGACTTAGCCACTGCTCACCAACCAAGGGGCAGCACATGAGCAGGTGGATGCCCTTAGCACTTCACAGCTTTAGAGCACAACATATCAACCTAACAACACTTCCTTTATATAAAGCAACCTCTTTCCTTAATCATGCACTCTCTAGTAAAACAGAGACATTTTTAGAAGGAAGGTACCACAAAATAGCAATTAGAGGTGTACTATTTTTCACCAACACCTCAAAGGTGTTGTGAAACTCAATTGATCTGTGGAAATCTGGTTGACATGACTGAGGATGTTACAAGCATTAATTATAATCAACAGCAGCACTCAAAGGATAATGTGGGAAACACAGCAAAATGGTCTTTGCAGCTAAAAAGCTTAAAATGCTGCATAGAATCATATTGATTCTGCACTGGAGAAAGACACGGCACAGTCAATTTGTGGAAATTACCTGATAGCACAGCTGCAGCAAGGGAGACATTACTCTGAGCGATGCCCTGGGGAAAGGGAGGAAGCCGAGAGGACAAGCAGTGCTTTGTGAACTCTCCCTCCCTGCCTGTTGCAGCAGACACAGTGCAGGGAGCTGGAGGGAAGAGAGGCACAGTGCGGGAGGGCAGTGTCTGCTATGGGATGAGGCACCAGAAACAGAGGGCACGTTGGCCAGGGATGACACTTGCTGTAGGTCTGAGTCACAACTGCTTTGTTTTAGTGAGATCCCCAGGAGCACAGCTCTGTAAGCAAAATTCCAGCAGGTGCCATACCCATTTCTCCAGCCAGGTACATCCCTCTCCTTCCCTTTGCAGACAACTGAAGGGTGCTGGCTGGGAGATTCGTCAAGAACAGGCAAAGGAGAAAGGGGCAAGCACCAGACTGACAATCTGCACGTGATACAGGAAATCTTCCTATTCCTTATGCATCCTTCTCCCCTGCCTTAAAGTCAGTATAAATATCTCTCTATATATACACGACATCATGCAATTACATCACATTTGAGACAGTTTCCAGAGCATCCAAGTCCAATTTCCAGGACAACTGATAAACGCTCACACAGAAATACAGAAATGCAAACTCAAATATACTATAAATAAATATAGAAACATAAATGTATATTTACACGCATAAAGAGAGAGAACAAGATTCAAATGACACATCACACACTCTGATTTTTTCACCTCCCTTGTCAGAATGCTTCTTTGGTTCACATTCTTAAGCAGCACCTCACCCCTGGCCTGAGGTAAGTGGGGAAACCTCCATGGTACCTGCATAAGTATCTCTTTTTTTCTTAACAACTCAGGTATTTTGCAAGAAGGAGTTACACCAGGGCCTGAGAACAGAACTCAGGGACAGATTTACTGCTCAGGAGCTAGAGGGGAAAAAACTGACACACTAACACTCAGCTAGAAAGGCAGGGCAAATATGGATGTAGAACAACTCTCTGATGACCCATGGAAGTACATATTTTGGAACAAGCAGGACAGCCATCAGAACCTGGACAAATAAAAAAGAAACTGCTCTGTTACAGGCTCTGGTATGGAAGGAAACTGAAAAGATGGCCATAATAAAACCAATAAACAGTGTCCAGTTTTATTATTACATGACAGCATGGTTTATCCTGAAAGACTTTACCTCCCTAAACTCAGGTACACAGATGGATTCCTTCCCAGAGCAGCAAAAACCCAACATGGCTTTCTCAGTGTGCTGGTTTAAAAGTAAACCAGCAGGAGAAATGAACCCAACTCAAAAGAGCCCAGAAGTCAGAACTACAATTTAATAAAACAATTACAATAGATACACTGATACAGAGGAAAATTGGCTTTAGCCCACAAAACCCAGCTGTACAACCCAGCCCCCTGGGGCACAAACAGTATGGTGCTCACCAGCCCCTGTGCTGAGCACCACGTGGTCCCCCTGAGTCCAAAGCAAAAGGAAAAGCTGTTTTCCTTACAGAAGGTTGGTGGTCACAATCTGGTCAAGAGTGGTAGTTGCAGTCCTGTTGAGGTTCTGGTCCTCCTCTCAATCAGCTTATATACGCTTGGGTTCAGAGGGGAACACCCAGCACCTCCCCCGGGGTGAGGGGTTTCACAGTGGGCCATTTACTCAGCGAGTCACAGGATATCTTGATCTACTTGATGGCCCATTAGCAGACATGACCCCTCAGGTTGGGTGTGAAAGTGCTAATGACTCCTGGAGGGGAGTTATCACACCTGAATCATTGGTGTGAAGACAGGGAACCCTTTTATCTCTGTTTTCTCACACACCCAGTTCATAGCCTGAGGTGTCAGGTGTGTCCTGGGCAGCTGCTGCAAACAATGATCATTAACAGTTCATGATGAATGGCAGAGAGGGTATGGAATACGCAGTTCCAGTTACACCCACACAGTGATAAACTGGTCCCAGCCACTATAACTAGGACACTCAGCATTGTTGTGGCAGAGCAGCAGAGGGCCTGACCTGCACTTGGGATGGGCACACACCCCCCTAACTAAAGGAGGCAGTGCAAAACACTTCACTGGGGCCCATCAAACTCTAATTACATATACAAGTCAGACACGTGCTTTCTCAAGGGGCTGATGCAGCGCGTGTACAAACCCGTTCCTCCTGGTACCAAGCTATGGCATATTAAAGCAGTAAGTGAGAACATATGCAACAATGAAATGCACCACTGCTGCTGGAGGAAGATAAAATGGAAAGCTGTGCAGCGCTTGGCTGGGTGAGGCTGACTAATGACTCTAATGTTAGTGGCTGCTGATCAAGAAATCAAATGCAGAGCAGTCCATCATAATCACGGCAGGTGAAGGAAGACGAGTCAGAGCCAGAGCTCAGAATACCAGAAACCTTCTTTGCTGTTCCAAAACCCAGAAAAAAAATACAGCATGCATTAAAAACCCAGCTGGTTTCAATGCATAGTCAAATCTATTAGAAACCCTCTGAAACAGGATCCTTTGTTACACAGTTTGTTGCCAGATGATAAGGACATTTTGGGGCAGTGTGCTCTCAGGAACACAAATGGAAAATGACGTGATGGACACAGTGTGTCAAAATAACAATCCTCATTTAAATCCTCACGTTAGAGACATCTCACATCTCAAATGTCAAACACGTAAAATGGATTGCTGGCAGAAGCCGCTTCAGGGAACATCAATTGTTCTGAAGTTCAGAGTATTAACGTGGGGGGAAAAAAAGGACTGACTTTAAAGTGTATCTGAAATCTTTACAAAATCTGACACTTTGTTCTTGCTATTTCTTTACCTTTGTTAGCACTTCAAGGCCACATCCTCTTTGTCACTTGGACCACAGCAGCCGATGTGACATTTGGGTGCACACTTTGACATGACTGCCTGGACAGTGCCCCACTGGTCTGAGGGACAGTCCCTGCTCCTTCCCAGCAAGGCTCTGTGTAGGATCACACCACTGTCAGCACTCAAGACATGAGAGGACCAGGCTTTAAACAGAAAAAACCTTAGTAAAGAAGCAAGCACATCTGTTGTGTAGTCCCAGAAGAAAATGGGAATTGGACCCTGCTTTCTAAATGCCTCACCCAATTCTGCAGATCGATGGTATTTATTCATACACTGCAAACACGAGAAATGCCAGGGCTTTGATCCTCACTGATACCAGGGTACACATGTTCCTTAATGCTGAAAATCTTTAATCCTTTTGGAGATCTGGCAGGAAATACTCAGCTACACCAACCACAGAACCAGTCACAGGGTTATTTGTTACAAGCCTTTTCTTTCACAAAACACACTGAGAGGCACAAGCCAAATCCAGCACTTGCAAAAGACAGTGCCAAAGGAAGCCTCAAGAGGAACAAGGACTAAATGAGTTTGCAGTTCTCATGCTGATGAACAGTCCTGTAATCTTCTGAATGCACTGAAGAGACACATGGATCCAAACACCATCAATGTGGACCCACTCACATGCCTTGCAAAGTGGACTGAAATCATGGCTGCAGTACATGGTTTGGAAAGCTGATTACAGACCCAAAATCTGTACCAAACCAACACTGATTTTAAATAAAGTTTGTTCACTAGCCTGACTTCGGTTTTCTTTTGAAAATATACTTTAAATCACACAACAGCCAAATGCTTTAGCAGATCCATGCAGGTGCTACTGTTTCAGAGCCACATCAGCAAGCAGAGCAGTGTGGCTGTAAAGTGGATGCTCTGCTCTCCTCCATCGCTGCCTTCAAAGCACATGTGCCCAGGGAGACACGTACGTCTTCATGGTTCAGTGTTGACGTCTCTGCACTTCAGGGCATGTATTCTTAACTTACAGAAGAGATGCTTAGGCAATCACTATGTGTCAGTGCTCCTGATATTTGTCAGCCAGGGTTGGGCGCTCTCCTCCTTGTGCTGCTTGTCTCATCTGTCTCTGGGCAGTTTATGCACTGTTGAATTGGAGGGTTTCTTCACTCGGGTTCACAATAAAATCACTGCTCTCCGGAGCCAGCTACTAATGTGCGTCAGATTTAAACACTGCTCAGTGCTTGAGTTGGGACTTTGTTCACTTCTATGCCAGTCCAACTCACTGCCAGCATGACACCAGCAGGAGCTTGAACATAAACTGGAGGAAAGTCCACGGTATATGAGGTCCTGTAATGCTGGAAAAAACTCTCTTATCCCAGCATTACAGGGACGAGATTCTTCATGCTCAGTTAAAAAGATCTGCAGCTGGACTTCCAGAAGTGTTTTGTAAATGCAGCTTCCATGCCTTAGGGAGTGCATGACCTATAAACTGGAAGTCATGAAGTGTGCAAAACCTTTCATGAATGAAGGACTGAAATCCTGGGTTCAGGAATGAAAGACTAAAATCCTGGTTTCAGGAATGAAAGCTCTGAGTGATTTATTTTCATTCATCAACAACCTGTTTCTCAGTGCTGAGCAAAACAGGTATAAAAACATCCACAGTTTTAAAACAATGTGAGGTGAGCAGGGCACGTTATCCAGGAAAACTGATTTCCCAAGTAATTACTTTCCTGCTTATTGAGGTTTCAAGCCAAGCAAAGGGTCAGTGATGATGGACTGTGCTGTCGCCAAGTAAATAAGGTTAATGTTTTACAGTCACAGGGCATGAGAATGAACCTAAGTAGAACTTGCAACACTTGCTTAAATACAGACTGAAATATTACTCTGCATGAGGGATGGATCCTGTGAGGTGGTCTCATCCAACTGATCACTTGGAAATGTGATCAGTTTGTCTTTTCACTTCCAAAGGATCACTTGGATCTTTTCAGGTGGTATGTTGTTTCAAGTGCTTGGATGAACTTTTCAGGACCTGACAACTCAAGCTGTACACTGGAAGGACATCAGCTTCTCTGCCAGAGCCCACACTGGGATCCTGCAGTAGAGTTTTAACTTAGTTTAAAATGAAGGTGATATACATGGAAATGAAGATGACTCTAAGGTGGTAAATTGTGTCCTTCCTAAGAAATCTTAAAAACAGGGTAGACCAACCTAAAGTGGTCAGCTTCATATTTTTTAGCATTTATTTTAACAGTTGCTAACAATAGTACCCTTAACCCAGCACAGTATGTCTCAGAGGAGCTGTCAGACAAGAGTCTGCACTGGAGATGAAGGCCTAGGAGATGTGAGTTTTCAAATGAAGGGGAAAGAAAGTCCTTTTCACATCAGTTCCTGCTTTCCCACTGTAACAGTTCTCAGAAACACCTTCACAATTCCTATAACAGCACTTCCTCAGAAAATTCCATTTCTGTAATGTAAAATGTTCTCTTACAGAGAAAAATAAAATGACACTGACTACACGGCCCAGGTTCACTTTAAAATTCAACCAGTAGGAAAACTCAGAATATATGCAAAGTTCTCAAAAGGAAAAAAAAAGGTAACTCTTAAACAAAGCAAGGCTAACACAGCTCCTGCTGGTGCTCCTGGGAAGCTCTGGTTTGGGCTGATGGCCAAGACTGCTGCCCACAGAACAAAAGTGAAACCAGCCTCTTTGTAGTCATATACACAATACCTTTGTTTCTCATACACACAATGTCTCACTGGCTTAATACTCATGCCAGAGTCCACTGGAAAATAAAAGCTTAGATGAAAAAGATCCTGTTGTCCTACCAAGGACCACAACGTGAGCTTGAGGCACACACTCACAGCTAGAGTGCATGCCCTTCTGCATACCCTGTGGTGCAGCTCTGAGAGGTGACACACGCACACAGCTTCACAGAGCCATCTGTTTCTCCAGCCTTGTTTCACTATCCCAGCCCAAAGCCCACAGCCTTGCTTTTCACTTAAATTCCCCCCTGGCAGACGGCTGAGATGGAAACATCGCTAGTCTCGAAGTGACAGCACACGGGAGATTTACCTGATGGGAGCTGACTCATCCCCTTTATCGAGCCAGTCCTGCGGGGGGATTATGTACATGCACCAGAGCCCCCAGTTGTAGCCGTGGGCTGCGTTGGCGTATTGCTGCACTTCAAAAGTGTTGTACTTGATGTTGTCAATCGCTGGCAGGATGATCCGCTTTCGATCTTCTTTGATCCGGGTAAGTGCAGGTTCCACCCTGAGAGCAATAAAAACAGCGACATGTTTTACAGCCACCCGGTAATCCCAGGGCCTGCCTTGCAGGCTGATAAAACGAGGGTCTCTAATCCCGCAGGCATTAACCCAGCGAGGTGGCAGCCCAGGGCACACAGAGTGGGGCTGAACACGGGTCGCTGCACTCACCGAGGGGCTGCAGCTGGGTGGGGGACACCTCACTCAGCAACTGCACAGGAATTATTACCTTTATGAACCTGTACCAGAGTTTGGCAACACGAAATCTGACCAAACACTTATTCTCAGGCCTAGAGACTGTTAATTCATTTCGCAACAGACAAGTGTTGAGAGACACCATCACCAAGAGCAGCTAAATGGTCTCACTGGCAAGACCACCACTACTCCTGGTCGTCATTAAACACCAGCTCTTGCTGACATGGCCTGAAGAACCAAACACACACCAGGGTCTGCAAGAATCTGAGGGTTACTCAAAGGATTTAATCTTGTTTCTAAAGGACTGACCCCATCGGATCTCGTTTGAATGACAAGTGTGGCCGCATTATTCCTTCTAAAACCTCTTTGGTGATGAGAAGATTTCAGTTGCCAGATGGTGCAAAAGCAGTGAACTGCAGGAAATGTTCCATCATTTCAAAAGGCTTTAAAACATCAATGTGCTTTCAACAGAAGTTACATCCCAAAAGGAAAGTAAAAAGCTTCAGTGCAAACACTCATTTCTGACCAAGGCAGTCTGAAGTTGCTATGAATTTACAGAGAAACTCATCCAAAGAGGTAGCAGACTTACATAAGAGTGGAAATCACTCCTCAAAGTAGCATTAGAAACAGCCACTGGTTCACTCCTTTGTGACTGTGTTCCCCCTTCAAATAAGCTTTGAAGATTTTGCAGAGCTCTCACGTGTCTTTGAGGGAAAGGTGGTTTGCTGCGATTCACAAAGGTAGTCGGATTTGAACACTGGTCTTTTCTCATTTTTCTTTTGCTGTTCCTTAAAAGGCAATTGTTCCTTCACGGTTTCAAGTTCGTTACTTTATATTTTGTTTGTTATATTTAGTTTGTGACCGCGAATTTTCTTGTGTAGGCCAACAGAAAGGGAAAAGCTACGAAGTTAATTCAAACTGCATTTTCAGTCTTCATTGCCTCCATCTGAACTATCATAAACTTTCTGATCTCTTCTGTAAGAAAACAGCAATTTCTCTGTAATTGAATAGAGCCAAAATATTTGCCATTTTGTACACAGCCTCCCTATTGCTTACATGAGGATGTGTGCTGCTTGCCTTCGCTTCTTTTTACTGCTCCTACATTAGTAAAAATAGACATAGATTCAGTGAAACCCTTGAGTATTGACGATGAGCTGCTTACTGCAAATAAATCATCACAAAACAATGTAAAATAAGAGCATAACTGACAAAAAGACAAGGTGTCACAGCATCGCATTTGGAGAGAAGTGCAGGAGAGTTAAACTAGTTTCATGTGGATTCCTCCAGAAAACTGACACTTGAATTTATCAGCTGGATGCCAATAACATAGAGAATGGAAGATTTAATAAAAAGGATGATCACAAGTGTGGTAGGAAGAGAAGAATGACATTGCAAGTTGCAGAAATTTCCTCTGGCCAGGAAGGTTATGAAAGAGATGTTCATCTTCTATGTAACATGTATTGTTTGGTTGCCCTCCTTGATTTATTATGGGAATAAATCAGTGTGTCCCTCATGAGTGGAATGGCCTGAGGTCACTCATTACTGCCTGCCACCTGCAGTTTTAGGTGCAGTACTTACTTTGTCAACGCCCAAGGTCCTGCAAGGTACCAAAAACCTCCATAGAGGCATGAAAGCACATGAGCCTAAAGGAGGACAGTGATTTCAGCTCTATTTTTGACAATAACTTTTTGGGGTTTTGTTTGTTTGTCTGTTTTGGTGTGGGTGGTGGTTTTTTTGGGTTTTTTTTTTTGGCATGATATTTAAAGATATGTACCCCAAACTCAAAGGAGGTTTTTTTTTTAATTTCTTTGGGAGAAACAAGAAACAACTGAGAGAGACTTGGGACAGTGCAGTACATGATTCCAGCTCAGAATTCATACAGCCTTTAGCCCCACTTGTGAACACCCATAAAGAGCCAATGTGACCTACCAAATCAGGATAAGCCAGTTCTGCTGTTAATATGAGATTGTATTTAGGAGATTAAGTGTTTATATCTCTCCTAGTTAGAGTTCTTTGGTTACTAAATCCCGAAGTCCTCAATAATTAGCATGTTTATGTTGATACAAAGCAAGACTGTTTAACCATCATACTGTCCTGCAGGTTCCATATTCCTTCTACAGTTTCTCCTTGTGCGCTCATTTTTCAAATATTTTAATTTGTAGGGTAAACTGAGATTGTCTAACAAAAAATGCTAAAAGAGATAAGGAATTCTTCTCCCTTCATGTCAGATGTCTGCAATGGACCCCCCACATTCAAGGTAATTGCCTCAAACTTTCATTCTCGGCAGAGGCGGAGGCTGGCACTTCTCTAGTCAGATGCTTCTCATAATAATGCAGACACTGAAACTGGATGAGATTAATAACACTGAATTATTTTGAATATAAAGGGAATTTAGCCTGCAACTTTGCAAGACAGCTTAAAATTGGACTGCTGAAGTGTAGCCCAAATAATGGGTATAGAAAGAACGTGAAGAAAATATTTAACAGTCACTCTGGTTTTCAGCCCTTAGTCATATTTGTGATTGTGTTAATCCAATACTTGAGTCTTGGAAATACTAACCTGGGTCCTCATTTTCTTCATTACACAAAGAACAAGCAGCTCTGGAGCTGCTCTCACACCAGCCATCACCAAACTACTCCTGTCACTCTACAGTTGACTAATTTCTGTTTTTCCAGTTGTATGACTCACATTTATTACCACCTGACATGGTGCTTTGCATCTGAATGGCACGCAGAGGGATCTCTGGAGTGTAATGCAACAGCTAGGTCAAAATACAATACGAAATTCCATTAATCTCTATCAATCTATTAATGTGAAATCACAGATTTTGAACTTCCAAGAAATCTGAGGCATCTCAAAACTCTCCACGTGATGGAAGTTCTGTTTCAGTCCCCTGCACTTAAGAAATATAAGTGTTGAAGACACCAGTTGTTGGTATCTCTACCCTCAGGTTACAGATGAAGCAAAATGCTGTGCCAAGGTTATGGAGTGAAATTACTATGAAAGCAACTGCTGGAAGTTCATTTTCTAAACCTCCCATCTCACCCATGGACATGATTTTCTATCTTTGCTGGCATCCACGTGTGGAAATCATAACCCTGTGGGTATTAGGAACAGGAAAGGTTCAGAATCTGCACACAATGCACAGCCATCTAACTTCCAAAGTATGTTCACACCCACGAGTAAGAAAGCAGGCTCTGAGTCACAGATGGAAAGAGAAAATCCAGGGCAGAGCTGTTCTGTGTTACTTAAGAAGAACCCAGAATGAAGAGGCTTTTAATTAAACATTGCATACCTGAGAGATTTCACAGCTTTCCCTGCCCTATAAAGGACAGCAGAATGGGGTATTCAGGCACTCAGTCTGAGCTCAACTCAGTGAGATCGACTGGAGCACTCAAATCCCAGGTCCTGCCAATGCCCTCTCACCACTGGCACTGCCTGCATCTGTTTTCCTGACTGCCAAGATCCCCAGGAAATGGCCAATGAAAAAGGACTATAAGCTTGAACAGGACAGGGCAATAATCTGTGTTTGCATTGCTGATCATAGGTAATCCATGAAATACAAGGCGATTTCACTGCTATTCATGGCAAGAGAAGTCCAGCCTTGGAGTCGCTGTATTAGGCTCAATGGACGTTCTCAGTGTCTTCGTCTCTGTGAGCTGAGCTGCCCTTTCAGCAGGTCCTTTGTCCACTCTGTTGGTCACTCTGGCTTTGTCTAATTGCTTCAGGTTTTTGAAAGCATTATGATTAAATCTTTCCTAGTAATTTCTAGGGGGTTTTGTCCTAATTTTAAACTGCTACATTTTTTTTTTTTTTAACAGACACCAACATTCCTTCCCTGTTCTCTTTTCCCTTTGCCTTGTTTTTTTCCCACCGTGCATCTGCAGAAGTCAGATACTTCTGGCAGCTTACAGGACTGAAAGGACAGAGGGGAAGGGGTTGCTGGAGTCCAAGTATGTCCTGCATGCTGTGCTGATGAGCTGCAATATGTTGTTTGAGTATTTCCTTTCCACACGGCCACCACTGGCAGGGAGGCAGGATTCAGCTCTACCTGATTAGGTACATAAGCCAGATGTGAATTTTGAGATTCATCTCTGTTTTTCACAGATGCAAAAATATTAGGCTCCTACCTTGTAGCTGAGTCAATGTGCTTTATGGGCATAGAGTAGCAGGCATTGTTAACAAGTTATTTACTGAAGCAAGAGAAAAAGTTCTCCCAGGCATATTCATAGACATGACGGATTTCAGTAAGCTAAATAAAATCAAAATATTCAGCTTTAAAGGTAGTGCTTCACATCATCCAGTGGGTTTTTTCCACCTAATAAAACTGAAGCAGACAATTTGGACTGGAATTTGAATGGCATATGAAGATCCTCCCTTCTGTCCTCTCTTAAAATATGTATTTGTCAGTGTCCTCCTCTCACTCCAAATAGATTGCTGGTGAACAGATAAAGCCAGAAGAGAAAGGACAGTAAATTTAGTTATCTTATAGACCCCACTAGTCTAAGGGGTGTTTTCACTTTGGTTTTATTTCCCTGAAGCAGTTCCAGCAATACAAGAACACAATGCTGAAGTCTCTTTCCCAAGCCTCAGCCCTGTGATTGGTAGGGCTTAGCTGAAACCCCACAAAGCACATCCCCTTTCCATGATTTTGGTGGGCTCCCTGAAGGCACCAGGACAGGCTGGGCAGAACATCCACAGCAGGTGCCTTGGAAAGTGATTCCTCCTTGCAGAAACTCTCTTGGGGGTTTTGTGGAAGGAGCAAATTCACAACACAATGATGTGTAGATTTGTCAGAGTCCATTGAGCATATCACTAAATAGCACACGCATTTAACGCTTTTGCCTACCGGTTGGAAGATTCCTGCATTAACACTGGATTTTCCAAGGTGTTGAGCGCCCATGATGACAGAACTGGGAGTTCCAGCAATGCCATTACCATGGGCCTCAAAGACTAAGCACTCCCAAGATAAATGCTGGAAGCAGGAAAAGAGTTGGAAGGCAGAATTTAACCCAGAGTATAGAATAAGCCTGTAACAAGATTGAGAGCAAAGGCAGGGGCCACACTGTGATAACACAGGCTTCTCTAATCCCATTGTAAGTCTATCTCTGAACATATACGCATTCTGTGTTTAACACTGGGTTGATGCAGAGCAGCTCAAACCCCACGGGAAACCACAGCAAACAAAAATTGTGTGCTGTCTTACATCCTTATCAGTTTGCTGGAGAATTCATGCCATGGGAAAGTCTGATTTTTCACAATGTTAAAAAGAACAGCTTCTTTCAGACAAAAAAAAAAAACCAGATAAAAGAAGTTAGTTATGAGCTCCTCAGTGCACATGATTATATAATTCACCTTTTTAAATATGTAAAAGCACCTGCTGACTTCAAGCAGACTTTTAAAAAGGCACAACATAGGAATAAATGCACACAATCCAAGGGAAACCACGAGCTTGCTGCAGGCCAGATCCTCTGCTGCCCAGCTCTGCTACTGCCATAGCCTTCACAGCTTCAGGGATGCTTTGCTAACATGCAGCATCTAAGAAGCAGACCCCACTTTCCAGTTCTTAATTAGACTGATTGTACAAGGCATTTGTCAGTAAATTCCTCCCTTTTACCCAAATGTCACTTTTTCTAAATTTTTTCAAAAGTAAATCCTTTCCTAAATGACAGGAATTGCATATTGGGTAATGTCTCTCAAATTCTGCCCTATTCCAAGTGGGTACCCAAATACCCTTATCTCTGGGATCTTTTGAGATAAACATATCTCTTTCTTCCCTTTTCACCACCACTGCACTCATTATTACTACAATATAAAATGAAGAACTAACATTAAAAAAAATCCAATTATTTTTCCAGCTTTTACAGATCAAAATTCCTTTTTCTTGCACACATTTAAGGAAGAGTCCTTACAAGACATAAATGAAAGACAACATAGGACACTCTACTAGATTTTATGGCTCAGTGGGTTTAACACCATATTTTACTCTGGCTCCACCACTGTCAAGTACTGTGAAGTATAAACTTAACACAGAAATGTAAAGGAAAAAAAAAGAAAAAGCTGTGTAAACTGAAAGCTTATTTTGCATGATTTTATACGCTACCTCACATTTCACTGACAATATACATTTATCAGATGCAGACAAGCAGATCTACTGACATACATAATTCTTCACTGAGGCCATCTGAGAAATATTTAATGCAGAATGCCTTTCCCGTAAATAAGTGCTCAGGCAACTAAAAAAGAAATAAATTTCATGCTTCCCTCCCCAGTCTCTAAGATAAAAGAGAGAAATTCCCTTTCTGTTCTACCTGACATCTCTATCAGCATTCCTGTGTGCCCAGGGAAGTTTCAGACCCCCAGCCAGGACAGAGCGAACGCGGCACAAACGCCTGCTGGAGAGTTAAAGATCAGCTCTTTGGCTGCCAAGTCTCAACAGCTCTTTTCTGCACCACTGCAAAGCAATGAGGATGCTTCAATGAACACTCTAGGTCGTAGAGGTAGATGAATAGTTGAAGCTGCTTTTCTGGCGTGTAGCCTGGCACTGTCCCACGGATCGGAAAGGCCCACATGGCTTATGTTGCACGCTGCCCTCTCCACTCAGATAATGCTACTTCACTTTTGCTATCTAAAACATGTATTCCATTAAGTTACCAAATTGATCCAGAGGCTTTGGATGAGGAAAAAACTCCCTTAATAAACACACGCCCCTTCCTTTGCATGAACAAAACCTCTCAGGTCAGCCCTGGCACGGTACCAGGGATGCTGCAATGAACCATGACCGCAGCAGGAGTGATGTGCTTGAACCCTCCAGAGGGCAGGGAATGCACAGGCGAAGGACTGCAAAGGTAACTTTGCCCTCACCTTCACCACTTCTCTCACTAGAAAGAAACAACCACCTGGACCGTGCCAGGTCCTCAAAGATCCAACTGAGCTTGAACAGGGGGGACAGGGAGTTCACCTGCTGGTAGAGGTTGGCTTCCAGTACATTGCATGAAAATGGAACAAGGGAGCTTTCAGGGGGACAAAGACCTTGTGGCTGTGCCCCACAGAAGCATAATCATGTCTCTGTTACAGAGTACTTGGGATAATCAAAGTTAGAAGAGCAGGAGAAAATCAATCTCCTTTTTCCTTTACACACCATCTCAAAAGTCTGTTGCTTATGGCCAGTACAGCAATTGCACTGCATCTTAAGTACAAAGCAGCACCTGCAAAGTATCATCCATAGACCTTGGGATCTTGATCTTTAGCTCTTTGTAGTTCATTAAAACACCAGTTTTCTGTATTTTTAAACCACTGCCAACTTCAGGCATAATCCATAATGATGGGATCTGTGTGACACAATCTGATGGATACCCGGCTTATATTTCAGTTTCTCTTTCTCATGTCAGGCTGTCTCTGTTATATTGAAATCTTTTGATTAAATTCTCTTACTTCACTGCTTCCTTATTGATACTCCCCCTTTGTCTGGCAAAATTTTAATTACTACAGTACTGCATAACTCCATTCAGTGCTCTGATATTACCTCAGTGATAGGAGCAAAAGCAATTCCTAAGATAGAATGCAACTATAATACTCTATCATTATGTCTCCTTTTATGGCTCCTAGCACCCTCTTTATGGCTGCTAATATATTGTGGTTTCTGCCTTTCACTTACTGATTTCTGCTCTCCTTCACTCAATGTGTCCTTTTTCTCACCCAGAGAATTAACACCCTATCTCTGCTATCTCTCTCTGCTGCTCCCAGACATCATGTAGGGAAGTTCTCTTCTCCTTGTCATGTTATTCTTCCCCATCTCTCAAAGACAGGAGTCCACACAATGTTCTGCATGTTCTGCAACACACTCAGCGCCCAGGATGTGATGGTCTGCACTCGGGGTTACCGTGGCTTAATGCACAGTGGGTGCACCACATACAAAAGTCAGGGCAGGAATGGGAAATCTTCAGAGGACTGAAGGAAAACTGAACTATGCAAGCTTAAATACACCCTCTGAGAGGAAGGCAGAGAAGCTTTTCATACCGACTGGTTCTGCTGAGTTGCTGACTCCTATTAAGTGACCATTAAAAACAGACATGTTTCTACTGCAGGAGAGGTAGAATTTTACTTATGAACTGTACACACACATTATCGTGTAATTTTAGTTTAAAATTCCATTTGAGAATTAATTGTAATGTCTTTCCTTTCAGGCAGTCCTCTCCACTTTTGCTCTCACTGCAGCAATATTGGCTCACACTATCAAAAGCCCTAAGGGGAACAGGTCAGTCGAAAATCACTGCTCTGCAATAACATATTTCTACACCTGAGAAGCCAAAAAGCATCAATTAAGCACAGCAAAATAAATAATTCAATAGCTAATTTGACCTGCCAGGCTGTAGAGTATTTTTTTAAATCCTACCAGATTGTATTTTAGTTTAGAAGAAGTGTCCCTGGAGAGTAATGCTGTGAAATCCAAAAATGCTATAGTGAGAAATAAGGAAAAAATTCACCTGTAAATGGCCCACTATTGTTTAAAGAAGTTTTTTTGTTGTCAATCCTACATATTTCATGAGAATGTGATGAAGTCCTTCTTTTATTCTATATGAATTAATCTACCAACTGATTAGGGAGGTAAAGCAGCCATAGATTGGGAGACTAGAATTGCACTGCAGGCACTTGGCTCTTAGACGGAAGACAAACCAAACAGAGAGCTAATGCTCTTTTCTGTGGTAAAGGAATTGGCTTCTTTTTAATTGCCTCACAAATAATCCATAGACAGCTTTGAGTGGGAGCAATCCATGTGGCCTCTGAATACATAAATATGCATTGAAAATGGGGGGGAAATATTCATGCGAGATGCAACTTGGTAGGAGAACAGAACCGCAGCACTTTAACAAGAGACTCCCGCCTGACTACCAAGTTTATAGGGCTGTGAGTGGGGCAAGGGTAACCTGGGGGGGAAAAAAACAAGCAGTCCAGATGGAAAGAGCTCAGTCCACCCCAGTAAAAGAAGATTAGATGAAAATGGAGATGACAGCCAACCGCATGGGCACAGGTGGACAGCATTAAAAGCAGCGTTAAAAGCAGGGGGAAGTGGGCAGAACAGGGCTGGGGAGGGCTCGGCAGCCCCAGGGGTTGAGTGGGACAGCAGAAACACCAGTGGGGAACGCTGGGAGCCGACAGGGCGGCGCTCAGACAGCGGGGTG
>VWZG01000596.1:0-35301 GCA_013396735.1 Grallaria varia
GACCGCCGTGTCCCCGCAGGTGCCCGTGGCCGTGGCCGCCGGGAGGAGGGAGGTCCCGCCGTGCGGCCGCCGCGCCTTCAGCGCCGGTAAGTGCGCGGGGCCGGGCGGGGGGTGCGGGCGCGGCGCCGCCGGCCCGGCCCCAGCGCTGTTCGCTCCCCGCAGGCCTCGCGCGGTTCGGCCCGGCCGTGACACAGCACGCCCCCTCCTTCAAGGGCACCGCCGTCGTCAACGGGGAGTTCAAGGAGCTGAGCCTGGAGGATTTCAAGGGGAAGTACCTGGTGCTCTTCTTCTACCCGCTGGACTTGTGAGTGCGGGTGTCTGCCCTTCCCCGCGGGCCTCCTGCCCCGCCGAAGGTCACCGCGGGCGCCGCAGCTCGTTGTTGGTTTTACCCCATCCGAGCCTGTTTCCAGAGCGTGGGTGGTAAACCTGTGGGCGAATGGCCGTTGGAGAGCATCTTCTGCCTCCTGCGAGGACTGCCTGGGGAGGTGGATGTGGTGCCTTTTTAGGTCAGGGGCCAGGGGTGAGGGCATCGCTCTGCAGGTTGGGGCTGCCCTGGAGACCCTTTCCAGCAGCGGCAGGGCCAGCAGAGCTGCAGCCGCGTGGCCACAAGATTGAGTCTGTCAGAAGACTCGGGTCGCCAAGAGCATCCTGGTGTCTGTAGGCACACGGGGGAGGCTTTAACCTGCAGTCCTTTCTGCCATAGTTTCCAAAATCTCTCTGTGTGAAGCGTGCCTAGCAGAGACAGTTCCTCCGTCTTTGCAAAGCATCTGTCTAGGCCTGAGTGTTGCTGACTGGCACACCAGCTCTGTGGCTGTGATGGTTTCTTTGAGACTGAGACTAATCTTGAACAGGACACATGATTAAAATTATGGGGCTAAAGAAAACACTCTGCTGCATTAGTGCCTAGAAACAGACATGAGAGGCTTCTCTAAAAAATCCTCCATAAAGATTGCAAAATCAATTACAGCCTGACCTCTCTCCCCACCCAGCACCTTTGTCTGCCCCACGGAAATCGTGGCTTTCAGCAACAAAGCAAATGAATTCCGTGATGTCAACTGTGAAGTGGTGGCAGTTTCGGTGGATTCCCATTTTTGTCATCTGGCCTGGATAAATACACCACGGAAGGTATGAATCAAGCCTCTCTTTGGGGCTTTCCTTGTTAGTTTGGTTTCTTTTCATAAGAGCTCCAGAGAAGAGGAGCTGAATTAATAATTGTGCCAACATTAATTTTTAATAGACTGCTTAAAGAGGTACATGATTAATGTCTACATTTAATGGCATAATTCTGGCAGGAGTCTTTGTTTTCTTAATTACTTGTTTTGTTTGTTACATTTTGCTCAGTTGATAGTCTTGTCTATTATATTGTATTCTTCTACTTTATCTCAAAAGACAAATGTTCAATGTGCATGTCTCAGACCTGTGATGTCTGTTAATACTGATAGTGCACAGAAGCTATCACAGAAAATGTACTGCAGCTGACTAGTTGTTATCCAGTATCTAACAGAGGCGGCTTCAGAATGGAAGCAGAAGAACCACCTGTTTATTGGAACACTTGTATTGTTAACTCTCACTTGCTGAAAGGGTTGCACTCTTGCAGCAGAAATGGAGGTTTTGGGCCTTTTACCGGAGAGGAGCCTCTTTCAGATGTGTGTAAGATACATGCTCTTGATCACATAAAGGACCTCCCTAGTTTGGTGAGTTGTAGAGAATCACAAGTGTCACAGGAAGGAGCTGACTGCCATCAGCCACGACCCATGTGGGCAGCAGTGTGTGTAGCAGTGCACACAGGCTGGGCACCACTCTAGCAGGGGAGCAAGGAGAGTTTGCTGCATTTAGTACAACATGGCTGAGCCTGTCAGGAGTGTTTATTTTCTGCATGCTTTATTCGAAGCTCTAAAATGTGGTCGTGGACTGACTCCACAGCTTTATTGGAAAGCTGCTCATTGTGTGCTGGTCATGCTGCTCGGTGCATGCGTAGCAAAACACCCTGCACAGGGTGGAAAGAATTCCATGGTGGTGCTGACAGGGAGCTCACACCTGGAGAAGCTAAGGCCTTGGTTTCTCTGACATCTGTGCTCAAAGCTCTGCCTGTGAGAGCTCTGTTGCAGACAAATGTTTGCAGGATCAGGGTCTGAGTGACTAAGATTACACAGTGATTCACTGGTGATGCCAGGAATAGCAAAGCTAACAAACTCCAGCCTTGTTTCAAGGTTAGAGAGCTTATTTCTCTTGCAGTGCCAGTATGTAGCAAAACCGAAATCTTGTTTGACTCTCCATATAGTGTTTAAATTGATTTGTGTGATGAAAAGAAAAAAAAAATCCATACACTGAGTTGAGCAGCAGAACTCTGACATACCGGCCATGTGTGTTTAGAATCATAAAATTGTTAAGGTTGGAGCAGACCTCTAGGATCATAAAGTCCGACCATCAACCTCACACCACCACCATGTTCACCACTAACCATGTCCTTAAGCGCCACATCCACATGGTTTTTGAATACTTCCAGGGATGGTGACTCCATCACTGCCCTGGGCAATCTGTTTCAATGCTTGACAACCCCTATCTGTGGAGTTTTTCTTTATATCAGATCTAAATCTCCCCTAGTGCAACTTGAGGCCATTTCTTCTTGTCCTGTCACTTGTTACCTCGGAGAAGAAATGCCCACCTCACTACAGTCTCCTTCGAGGTAGTTGTAGAGGGCGATAAGGTCCCCCTTGAACCTCCTTTTCTCCAGGCTAAACAACCCCAGCTCCCTCAGCCACTTCTAGTAAGACCTGTGCCCCAAAGGCTTGTGCTCCAAAGTATGTTTGTTCACGGTATACAGGTTTGTTTACCCTTCCCTCCCCATCATGTTCATCTCATTGAATTCTGAACACTTAAATATGCTGTGGAAATTTTAGTATTCAAAGCTCCTGAATAGGGTGCAATGGAAATTTTTATGAAAATTTCTGACTGTTGCCATTGGTTGCCTTTTACCGCCAAAATACACAATTCTAAAATGCTCAGTGCAAAAGAAGTTTTCATGTTGCAAAGAAACCAGGTGTTCCTGACTCCTTTCAAACAAACAAAACAAACCCAAACAACAACACACACTCCTGGTTCCTTTCATGGAGCAAATGGCATGATTGTGTTTTGAGTGAGTATCCTAAGAGTTTTGTAACCAAGCGGAATCTTACTGTCCTCCAGAGCGGCGGTTTGGGCAAAATGAATATTCCAGTTCTGTCGGACCTCACCAAACAAATCTCCCGTGATTATGGAGTGCTGCTGGAAGGACCTGGCATAGCACTAAGGTAAGGCATGACTGCCAGTAACTCTCTTACAACAAAAACCAACCTAAACATTCCCCTCCTGTGGGGAAAACAGCACACGGATCAAATGAAGGGTGTGAGATGTCACTTCTGCAGAGCTGCTGGATCCCACCCTAGGAAAAGGGCACATGGCCCTTATGACATGAACCTGAAAATGGTACCAGTTTCCCTGTCAATGCATGCAGGGGAAAAACAGTTCTTCTGCTCAGAGAGAAGGAGAGAACTCCATGTCTCTAAGGAAAAGAAGAGCAATTTTAAAAAGTTTTTTCAATAGTAGTCCCTGAGAAACAATGGATTGGGTAGGAATCTTCTGAAGACTTTCAGTTCCTGATTCCATCTTTGAATCAGGAACTTCTGACATTTGTTTGCTGACAGATTAAGTTAATTAGTATGGTAGGATTTGGACTTTGGTTTTCTGAAATGTTTGTGTGCAACAGGATTTAATTTAGTAGCTTAATGCATAAGCAGCTCTTCAGTCAATACCTTCAGATTTGATAAAAAAGGCATGGGAAGGATGCCAGCTTTCAATTTGGAAGTGCAGGTGGAATTATGAGTTCCACTTTTGTTATACATCTGTCTTGGTTGATTAGTCTTTATGCATATGTTGTAATTTCACAGCGCCATAGCAGTTGACCGGTTCCTGGCTTCTGATCACTTCAGCAACAACTAAGATATCAAATATTGCTGCTCTTAACTGATACCTAGGAATAACTACATCTAGGAATAGCTACCTTGCTGAAACAGTTCATCCAGTTTCTTGTATTTGGGCTTGGAACGTGATTCACATTTCCTAAATTCCTGCTCAATTACAGAGGTCTCTTCATCATTGATCCAAACGGGATCATCAAGCATCTGAGCATCAACGACCTCCCTGTGGGTCGCAGTGTGGAGGAGACCCTGCGGTTGGTGAAAGCATTCCAGTTTGTGGAAACACACGGAGAGGTTTGCCCGGCAAACTGGACTCCAGACTCCCCAACAGTAAGTGTCTGCCAAATACCTCTTCTCTAAATATAGCCAATGGCCTATTTCTGTATGTCTGAAGGGCTGAGAACCACTTGAATGTGAGGTGCTTGACTGAATCTGTGCCTGTTGTCTAAACCCGAGGCTTTTATCTGTTGGACCAATTCAGTCTGTTTTTACGATGTAAATGTGGGATTTATGTGAGGAAAGTCACTGGTTTCCTTTTAGAAGGCACGAATTGTATTTAAAATGCTAAATTTGACTTGCACTCTCTACTAACTGACTTCAGATTTTTAACTTATTTAATACCTTGTAATTCAACAGGAAAAATGTTTTATGTACTTAAATTTTTCAAGTAGCAGCTTGTACAGCATTTAGGCTTTCATTTTCAACCAAATGCAGAAACACCCTATTTTATTTTAAAGTATGCATGCATTTTCTTGGATAAAGTGTCAAATCTGTAATTTTTTTATCTTTAGCAAATAATAATTAAATTTTCTTTTCTTGACAGATCAAACCAAGCCCAGAAGGTTCTAAAGAGTATTTTGAGAAAGTGCATACATAAACACTCAAATATATGGACAAAACTCTTAGTTACCATAAACTGAAGACATTAGGAAAGCAGCTGTGATTGTAAAAATAAAAAATAAAAGTTCTTATTTTCTCATGTTTATGAAGAAATTAAATGCTGAAATATATGCTGACTCCCTTGTCTTGCTTTAAAAAGAAGAGTAAAAACCAAGGCTCCCCTCCTCTCTGCCTTTTGTAACTTCAGTTTCATGAATTTCTATGACCACTAGTCATCTTCCTGAATGTGATGAATATACAAAATACAGTTGCCTTCCACTGGCTTTCCTCTTTTCTTAACTAGTTTTGGACCACAAGGTGTCCTGTGTTTGCTTTTCTCACCTGACTTTAAATTCTGTAACAAGGGTTTGAAACGATACAGACAAGTCAGAAGACAGAATTTTGATATGTGGTTTGTTTTTAATGAATTTTGCAGAGAAGGAGATGAATGTAACAAGTAAAAATAATAAATAATTGTTTTTGTGTGTAAATACACTAAAACATGAATGTAAATATGTGCCATTTTAATCCTGCATACATTTCAAAAGATGCAGTGCAGCTACACAGGGGCATTAACAAGCATGAAGAACTTTCATTCTGTTTGGGAGATGGTAAGAACTTGAACCCCATAGTGTACTTATTGGAGCTTAATGACAAGGCTTCTGTCATTCCAATTTGCTTGACTCCTGTACTGCTTGAAACTGATGTAGCCTATCTCTAGCTGTAATAAAATAATCTCAAAACTGACTAGCAGGAGGTGTGTTGCTTTGCTTTTCTTTCACCTTTTCCCCAGAGAGTCCTGTTTCTCTGTTTTGAAGACGCTGCATGTGTTGCATTGCCTTAGGAGCTCTCCTGTGTCCCTTTGTTCACAGCCAGCAGGTCACAGCTGCCACTGCCATAGAGCAGGCCATAGACAGTGAGTGGGTGTGCTGCTGAAGGGCTGGATAAATCAGTATGATACTCAATGCGTTTCTGGTCTTCATTTTCTGTCCTTCTGAGCAAAGAAGCCCAAGGGAACCCTTGGCAAAGTGGTTGTTGCCTCCTAAGTCAGCTTTTTAATGGGTATCAACGCTGCAATACAACAGGATGAAAAAATGAGATTGACGTGTGCAGTGCCCGGTGATGCTCCAGGTTCCAGCACTTGTGAATGTCTTTTCAGTCCCAGTGTTCAGTTGTTTTGTGAAATGTAACCATGCAATTTTTCCAATAAATGCGGTACTTGCTGCACCGTGCTGGGCCCAATTCTGGGCCCCTCAGTGCAGGGAGGACATCGAGATACTGGAGCGGGTCCAGAGAAGGGCAATGGAGCTGGTGAAGGGTCTGGAGCACAAGTCCTGTGGAGAGCAGCTGGGGAATCTGGAGGTGTCCAATCCGGATGGAAGGATGTTCAGGGGTGACCTTGTCACTCCCGACAACCCCTGACAGGAGGGTGTAGTCGGGTTGGGCTCTGCTCCCAGGAAACAGTGACAGGATAAGGTGACACAGCCTCAGGCTGTGCCGGAGGGGTCTAGGTTGGACATCAGGAGGAATTCGTTCACATAAAGCGTGATGACACACTGGAACGGGCTGCTCAGGGTGGCGGTGGTGGAGCCCCGTCCCTGGAGATGTTGAAGGGCGTGTTTCCTGCATCCCCGCTCCTTGGCTCTGCCCTCCCGCGGATGGGGAGAGGGATGTGCATCCTCTGCCGTCCAACATCCCCGCGCACCGGGGCGATGGAGGCGCGGCGGCTCCGAGGGCAGGGCGGGCCGAGCGGGCGGGGGCGGAGCGGGCCCGGCAGCGCCTTCCGGGGCCGGGCTCCATGGACGGGAACCTGCTGCTGTGGAGGGCCGAGGGGCAGGTGGGGGGCGAGTCCGGGGTGGTGAGGCCGGCGTCGGTCGGGGNCGTGACTCGGTGACGCCCCTCCTGACCCGCCCGTGTCCCCCTCAGTCCTTCCTGCGGAGGTTCCTGCTCTGGGCCGACGCTCTGGACCCTCTGCTGCTCCTCAAGCCCGCCGTGAGTACCGCGGGGCCCTCACACGGTGCCGCTGCTGAGGGGAGCTGAAATACAGCGTGTCAAACGTGGTGTTCCTGTGCCTGAGGGGGCTCCAGGAGAGCCGCGGAGGGACGTGGGACAAGGGCACGGAGGGTCAGGACAGGGGAATGGCTTCCTACTGCCAGAGGGCAGGGATGGGTGGGATATTGGGAAGGAATCCTTCCCTGGGAGGGTGGGCAGGGCCTGGCACAGGGTGCCCAGAGAAGCTGTGGCTGCCCCTGGATCCCTGGGAGTGTCCTAGGCCAGATTGGAGCAGCCTGGGATAGTGGAAGGTGTCCCTGCCCATGGCAGGATTACTGGGCAATCCTTAAGGCCCCTTCCAACCCAAACCATTCCATGATAAACTGAAACATACACAGATGCATTTCTGTACCTAATTCCATAAACTAAGGGGCATTTCTAGGCACAGCCATCTCAGCAGCCCTGCTCAGACCGTGGCTACTGTGCCAGCAGTGGAATTATCCCAGTTAAGCCCCCAAGGACAAGAGGGGTGAAGGAAGCACCCGGGATTGCCGTGGGGGAGTCATGGTGGGCAGCAGTGGCAGTGTAGGAGAGGACAGGTTTGCTGTCCTGCACCCCAAACCTCCTCTGGCTGACCCACACACCCACCCCTGCCATGCAGCTCCAGCTGATGCTCATGGGGGGTGTTGGATTCTCCTCCAGGTGGCAAAACCGAAGTGAATCCCCTCCTGAGAGGGAGCACGGCAGACCTGTAGGCCATTTCTATGCCAGAGAGCCATTATTATAATTTTAACATTAATTATTGGAATTTTAACACGAAACACAGTATTGGCCATAAAGTGGAGCTTCTACATTTCAGAAACCATCATGACAAAATTCTGGGAAAGATGTGTTTTCCTGTCAATCCCCTTCAGTGTAGGTGTGTCTGGAGTAACAGAGAAAAAGGACAGCCCGTTGTATGGGTGTCTGCTGGTTGGTCTGAATGTTCAAGAAAGTTGTGTTGATTGATTTTTTTATTTCTAAGTGAAAGCTTCATTAAAGTAAAAGAGAGCAGTCAAAATGTACATGAGGTAATTTCTTGTCACTTGCAGAGTTGGTGTGTTGTGTCTATCTATATATCTATATATGTAGATATGAAATGAATACCTCTCTATATAGTCACATGTACAAATAATGTAATTTAGTAAATGTACGTAATATATCTGTAAATACCAACAAGAAAATGTTTTATTGCATTCAGGAATTTGGAGATCTGGTATTAGTTCACACCTCCTTGAATTAAAATATATTGTTGCAAATAGAGATATTTCTATTGAAGAAAAGGTCAAATGATCTCATAAATTCTCCTAAGAGGGACAGATTTTTGTGTAGACTGTGGATAACTACAGGAGGTTACAGTTCTATTCTCTTGAAGTGTACTTGTACATAATTAAAATCTTCAGGCAAGTTTAAAGGAAAAGTGTGTGCAATTCAAATCTTGATCACACATTTGTGAACTTGCAGGAACATCTAGTGATGTAGTGACTAGTTTCTGGTTATTTAAAGTCTGGTTTGGAATTTAATTATTAAATAGTCCTGTAGGTGCCTGTGGGGCTGTCAGGTGCTTTGGCAGCAGATCTTTGAGTTTCAGCACTTGTGGATAATTTTAAGTACAAGTTTAACACCCTTGGTTTCTGTGAGGTTTTTTCGTATGCTTGAAGTTCCGATTCATTTGTATGGTGGGTTGAGGGATTGATAGTTAAAGGGACCAATGGAGCCTAAATAATCTAAAAGTTTCTATGATTGTGAATTGGCTGTGTGTCTGGGTGTGCTCTTGCTTTCACTGCTTAGGTGAGGAGCAGGTGCACTATTAGCTTCTAGATTTGTATTTAGAACATTTTATAACTGATGTGTTGCTCTTCAGAATATTGAAATCTGAGTTATTTTTTGTTTTGTTTTGTTGGGTTTTTCTCAAATACAGAATGAAATAAACAGAGCCAAGTTATTAATACAAACCAGTGAGAAGACCCTAAGTGAGCCCCTACAGAATAAACAGGTATTTTGGGGTGTAATTAAAGTTTTAAGTGGTTAGGTTTTTAGTCATATTTAAATTGCTTTTTGTTTTAATGAATTTTCTGTTCTACCATAGTATGTGCTTTGGTGCTGTTACACTGCACACGGGGTGTAGCTTATATTCAACAAGGAGTATATGGAGAGAAATTTTATGGAAGCAATAATTAAAGGGATGTATAAATGTGTAGTACTTCATATAAGAGCAAGTTAGTAGAAAAAGAAATATAATAAATTTAGAAAAAATATTTTATGCAGTCTCTTCACTCTTCTGAAATTTGATTACTAACCTGATTTTCAAATTGTTTAGACAAGACAAGCCTTCTTGCTGAGCGTGGTAAGTTTACAAAATACTTAAAATTTTTTCCCCTTTTTCAGGTATGACAAAATTGTTCTAATTTGCTTTTTTTTTCCCCCCTTTTTTTAAGTCCAGTGTACATCCTGATACAGACAAGATAATTCCTGTTGTGTTTAGACCTCCAGGTAAGTTCCTTTAAATGAAATTTTGTGTTTGTGACTGAACCATCAAGGGGGAATAGCTTGTAGTAAATAGCTGCTGTGATACTACAGAGATGCTTTTTTCCCTGTAGAAAGGCAAGTAGACTTTTACTTCTGTTAGTTCCATTGGCACATCTGTTGAAGGTTTATTTATTCCTCTTTTCCTCTTGCGGAATTTTTCTCATGGTTTGTCTGCTCACTCGGATGGAAATAGTCTGACCAGTCTCTGTTTCTTGTCAGGAATGAGTTGCTGAATCCCTCCACATGTAATAGTCGACTATAAGCTGAGCTTTCACTTGAGGGATGTGGCTACTGGATGACTTTGCTTGCTGTGGTGGCAGACAAAGGGTGCTCGGGGTGTTGTTTAGGGAGCCAAGGCAGCACAGGTTGTTAATCAGATATAACCATACTTAGGTTATTTACTCATTATCTACTGTAACTACCCACAGCTGTGGCAGCCGTTGTGGCCACCTCTCTCTTTTTGAGCAGAGTGTCGAACTTCCATTCAGTTATTTAGTTTCTAAGTAGCCGTGGAAATGGAGTTCATGGGGGCCCATGCAAAGGTTAGGATTGAAGTTCGTGGTGATGGTGGGGTTTTGTGGGCAATGTTTTACTTGGAGCTGAAACTAGTGGGGGAAGTTATGGGAATTTTCTGCTCAAAATCACCCGCCTAAGCTCACAGCAGTTACCTTTACTGAAAAGAAGTTCTCTTTCTTTTTAGCTTTCATGCCCTTAACTCTTCCGTGGGTGAGTAATCGTGACAGATGCCAGTGTGTGTCTGGTAAGGCTTATATTTTTCCATAGCCAGGGGTTGGAGGGAGGGAGTAAAAGGTTTTGAGCTGCTTCATTGTACTTTCAGTACAAACTGTTTGAAAGACATTTGAGTAACCTGGAAATTGAGCCCTTAAAGATTCTTCCTTGGAAGTCCAAACCTGTGAGCTACCTTCCTTCAGCAGAATTCCAAGAGATTGTTTATAGTGAAGGTCAGCTTCCTGATGCAAGGTGAAACCACCCAGCATTGAGAGCAAGGCTTGGTTCTGGTCTGTTTAACCTCAAAAATCTGGAACTGCAGTAGGAAGGAGTCGGAGCCTTGTGTTCTGTGTCTCAGGCCCAGAATATGAGTTTTTTCTTATGTAGATCATGCATTTGCAAGTAGGAAATGGTGTTGTCAGTAAATTACCAAAGATACAAAAATAAACTCTTGTTACCTTGCTTAAAAATTGCACCATTTTGTTTCCTAAAATTTGTAGCTGTAATTATATGCATGTTTATTAATTTAGATGTCTTTGGGTTAAAGCTATGATATACATCCTGAGATATGGCATTCCACATAGAGATTACAGCATGAACTTACATGGCACTGCTAGGAAGTATAATGAAAGTCTTGGTGGCTGTTAAATTCATTAAGAACAGTAAAAAAATTAACAGAAATACTTTTTTTACTTATTTACAGTTTAGTGGTCCTTCATAGATGTGGCTGCATTCAGTGCTGGCACTAGTAATAACGTTGCACTAATATTAATTACTGATGCTCCCCTGAAGCTTTGGAGATTTTCTGCTTTCCTCTTATTCAGTATTTGCTTTATATTGAGCGACTGTTCTTTGTGAGTGCTCCACATCTTGAGCTTGGTAGGTCAGAACTCAAGAAGGGCTGTATTTTATTAAAACTGAAGTTCTTATTCACTGTCTGAATTTGAGGAGGAGTTGGGAAGTAACTGCTAAAATCTTTGATCTTAGATCAGTTAGATCTAGTATTTATAGTCCCAC
The DNA here is from genome assembly GCA_013396735.1 of Grallaria varia. Lineage (NCBI taxonomy): Eukaryota > Metazoa > Chordata > Aves > Passeriformes > Formicariidae > Grallaria > Grallaria varia. Next base: position 11,142 of record VWZG01000596.1, read on the forward strand.
CAAAACCAATCTAACCCTTTCTCCTTCATTTCTTTAACTACACTTTTATTACCCGAGTTGTTTTATTTCCATCTGTTTAAGCTTCACAGGTACAAATGCATTTTTTATTTTGGGTAAGAAAGTATCTTGCTCAAATAGTCTTGAACATAGTGTTTTAACAACTGTGTCTCTGTGTTTTATATTGGATAGAGAAAGTGAGTGTGTCGCTTCTGTAACAAGAAAACGTAGCCTAAAATCAAAGCAAATGGCTTTGGGCACTGTCTGGAGCCTCTGACTCTGCTGCCAGTAGTACCACAGCAGTTTTCTTGGTGCTTCTGCACCAAAAACTTCTACACTTATCAAACCTAATTTTCTCATGGGGTTTTCCTCTTAGGTCGTTGTTTCATCTCTTCAGCACCAGGCAAAGTCAACTTTTTTTTTTCAGGTAAATTCCTCTTTCTTTCTACTTTTACAGGTCTTCTAGTCTCAATCCTGAATTAATTTTTGCTTGTAATCTCTTGTTTCTGCAGTTCATCTTTCACACATACACCACAGCATTCACCCTGTTACATGGAAATGGAACCCCAAAGGCTGAAGTAGGTGTTGATTTTTGTTTTTGAAATTGCTCAAGATCATTTTGAACTTGATTTACTACAAGTGTTTTGCAAATGTACTAATGCAGCATGTTTCTTCTGCCCTCCTTAGGAGTACTCAATTCAACAAAAGCAGATCATCTATGGCGTGGGAGCCATCTCCTATGCAGCCTGCATTGGTGTATGTATTTGCTCAATGATTGCTTTTCTAGTAAGCTCTCCTGAGAAGGAGTGGGCACTGAGATAATCACACTGCCAGGTATCCTTCAGGATCATGCTTTGATGCTTTACTCTCCTGTCTTGCCACGGAACTGTTCAGAATAAGGATTTGTTCTGATCATCTGTCAGACAAGATCTTGATTGGCTTCTTCTGATGCTTCCTTATGTGCAGCTTTCTTTATTATTCTGCAAGCTTAGGAAACAGGTAGTGAGATGAACAGACCAGGGTTTACAAACACAAAGTAAGCCACTGGGTTGTTATAGTTGATTTTTGATGTGGTGGTAGAGATCTGTCTAACTCTAAACACGTGGTGGAATCTGCAGGCATCTGTACTGGATAGAGTTTGCTCAGATCTCAGGAACAGCATAGCCATGAAAATACTGCACTGGATGCAGGTAAATTAGTCTTTCAGGAGGAGTAGGTGGCTGAGGGATACATAGATTACACTGTGCTCTCTGCCAGAATAGGAATTTGTGATTTCTGGCGTTTGCTGTGTCAGAATGAGCTCTGGTATGTATCCTCATGGCACTCATAACCAGTGTAGATGTCCCTATACTGCCTCTCCTCCCTCTCCACATGTAACACTGATTTTCATAAGCCTTCTGGCAGAAAAATGCAACTGTTCCTGCTTCTGGTAGAGGGACTTTCACCTCTGCCCAGCGGGCAAAACAGTTGGGCCAGCAGTGCTCAGGGTTGCAGAGGTCTGGGGAGGCAGCTGTGCCCTGGGTGATGGTGGGAATTCTTCCCTTTGTCCTCCAGGGGAAACTCTGAGGGCCAGCTGGTGTCCTGGACATTAATTCCTAAATGAAACTTCCTGCAAGTGTATTATGGGGATATAGAATTGGACTGAAACTGCAAAGAATTAGGAAAAATACAGAAGTAAACCAAGTTTCCTGTTTGAGGGAGAGAGCAGTATATAACACAAGGCAGCTGGACAAATGTCCAAGGAATATTTGTTTTCTTTTTTTCTATCTGTGTATTCATGTTGCTGCTGTCCTCTAAATGATTATCTCTAATTTTTTTATCATAATATTTTTTATTCCAATCTAAAAGAATGATTACAAGCACTTTCAGTAACTAGAGAATGGGTGTATTTTGTCGGAATGTTAAACCAAGCATTTGTTTATTTTCATAGAGGGCATCTATGTACTAAGTAATAGATTTATTTTCCTAACCTCTTGCACATACTGAAATGCTGCACATTTTTAATAAAGATGCTTGTTTCCTCCCAATGCCTTAGGCTCTCCCACTTATCTTCATGAATCGTTACACGTTGAAGAGCTCATTAACACAACTAATTGTCAGAAAACTTCTACCTGCTCCTCTGCTTGGTGAGTAGAAAGAAACTATGCATTGTGCAACTGGTCTGAGGGCCATTTGCCCATCTGCCTGTAGAGTTTTCTTGCCCTTGAACAGGTATGGTCTTGCTGTTTCTTCCCTGGCTGCCTTTGCTGGGCCCCCTCCTTTCTGTGCTCACTGAACAGTGTTGCTGCCCTCATTTGATTCCTGCTGGTTTCAGTTTCAGAGCTGCAGAGCACTCTCATGACCTTTGTGCACATGACATGCTACTATTTCTCCAAAGGTATCCAGGGATGCAGCTGGCATTTTTCTCTGGCTTGCACATATCCCTGGAACCATCAGGACTGCCAGGACAGATCAGGAGGATGGTAGCTGTGGCACTGACACGACCTGGTGTGGCACATCCGTGACACCAGAGTGCGACATAGCCTGGGGTGTGCACGGGCAGAGTTCCTGGCTCAGGCTGGGGCTACGAAACTGCTGGGAGTGCAGAAAGTGAGAGTTGTTACAGGGGAATGTTATTAACCTTGCAAAGAAGTGGCGCTCAGTTCATTACTGGAACAGCTCTACTGCCATGGTGAAGTTGCACCAGGACAAGTTTAACTATTTAATGTCATTAATTATGTTTCTATTGACATTAAAGAAGTTTTTGGCCTTTCTTAGGAGGAAATTGTTTTAACTTTACCACATCATTTCCTCTGTTCCAAGTTATGTGAAATGTCTACCCAGCTTTTTCCAAGGATCTGCATTGGAGGTTTCTGACCTATTTCCCTTGGAGCAGATGTCAAATGTGCCTCCATTTTCTTACACATAAAAAGAGGCCTGAGGGTAATTGAATAAGGTTAGTCCAGTATTTGAAAAGTATCCTCTGTTACGCCTAAGTCTTTCTTGAACAGCTCTGTCAAAAACTAATAAAAAGAGAAATTTATTACTTCAAGCAAGGTCAGTTTACCAATCTGTACGCTGTTCTGCCTAGACCTTGGTCTAGGAAAGAGAAAGAACCAAGCCAGCTGGATTTCTGATTCCCATTTGATAGGGCCTTTATGAGTGCTGGTGGTCTAGTCTTGTGTTTTCAGCGGATGGATGTTTTCAGTACCTTGCAATGCTGGGTCTGGAGGACACTGGAACATTCTCATCTGGGAGCTGGCTGAAGTGCTGCCACCTGGGACAGAGACCCAGCTGGGCAGACAAGAGCCACAATGGAACATTTTAGAACCAATGTTCCCCTGGCAGCCTCCCTTTCAGTTCAGGGACGCAGCCTTTACAGAAAGCCTGTCTTTTCTTCTGTCCTGGATTTTGAGCTGACCAGCACAAAATCTATCTGCAACAGAAATCCCTCCAAACAGAGGACTTGTGGTTTGAGCTGAAGGGCAGTGACTTAAAGCTCTGAATCCTTAATGAGAAAGCGCGTTTTAGGGCCTTACAATCTTGCTCAAGCTTCTGAAAAAAAGATTAAGATCTCAAGTAGATTTTTATTGTGTTGTCTCTTTGGGTTATTCAGTTCTGAACAGTTAAACTGGAAATGTAAAATGCACATAATTATAATTGTTACTATTGAGAAAGTCCTTTTGGATCTTTTGAAGCAAAATCCTCCTTAACCCTGCAGGTCTGACAAGTGCATTTACTGCAGCAGTGGTGAGAAGCCCAGAATTTGAGCATGGAATAGAAGTGATGGACAGGAATGGCAAGGTTGTAGGAGTGTCACGGAATGCTGGTGAGAAGGTAGGCAAGAGCTGGAGGGCTCCCTTGGCTTGGCTTTCATTCCCTGCTGAGAATGCAGTGTGATGCTGAGCGGAGAGTTGGATATATTGAAATGAGGACTCTAACATCAGGTTAAGGTTCCACAACTTTTGTATCTTCAAGGTTTGGCAGCCACCCCAGACCAATACACTGAGTGCCAGAGTTGAGCCACACTGATGCTGGCACAGGCATTTTTGCTTTCCTTGGTCGCCTCAGAAGAAGACAAGACTCTTGAATCTTCTTTTAATCTCAGAGAAAAGTCCTGTATTGTGCATATCACATGCACCTATAGTGGGAATAAAGGCTGTACCTCCCAAAGGGTAATACCCTGATCTACAGTGTGATACTGCATTTTATCCTTGGGCTGTAGTTGCTGACTCTGTATTTGCTCCTTGCTTTGCTCATCAACATCCACTGCGGAGTCTGGCAGAGAAACTAGAGCAGGGAGACCTGTTTTATACGCTATTAGTGACCCTCCTCTTCTATGCTGCTTTCCAGAGGGGACGAAACAACTGGATGAGCATAAAGATTTGTGGACAGCTGGAGAGAGAACTTCAGATTTGAAACAGGCTAGTTTAGGATGCCCAGAAGGTATTACCGATTGTATGAAGTTCAGCACAACTTAAAAAAAGCAAGTCTCAGCAAAAGTATTATCATGGCAAAAGAACCTCATTATGGCATCAATAGTTTTGCCTCCTTTAAGGCATTGCTTAGTCATAAGTGGAGTCTTTGCCACTTAGCTTCCATTTAAGGAAGAATTCCTCTAATAAATGTTTTTGTCCCTCATTTACCTGCTTGAAACTCTAAGGCATTAGATTAAAAAGTGCTCACAGAAGCAGGCAGTGTTTGAAGCTGCCCAGAGCACTGCTTTAACAGCATTTGTTTTTCTCTCTCCCTGAAGGCTGTTAAGGAAACAGCATTGTCCAGAGCAGTCCTGTTTGGGACAACATTCTTCCTGCCAGAACTGCTTGTATCCTTTGTGGAAAGGTAAGAGGCACTGTAGAAGGGCTGGGGGTGCCTGCTCAGCTTTCTCTTGGGTTTGCTGTATTACTGTATGCCCTGGTAGAAGTGATTATCTGGGAAGCTGCTGTTCAGCTACTGGGATTCTTCTAGATCATTAAGACAATCTGGTTATGTTTGCATCTGTGCTTTGAGGGTTTGCAGCAGGTTGTGTCAGACTGTGAGGTTTTCCTCTCTGCTCCCATGCAGCACCTCCATTCCCTAACTTGATCTGAGTCCTAGTGTCAATGTCAAGGTTATTCCCAGCACTTAGATTTGTGTTTTTGAAGAGGTAATGTGACACTTCAATTTGCAACTAAAGCTGGAGTCCAGCTTTCAAATTGTTTACATATGTTGTAAAACAGTTCTTGCTTTTGCAACATTTTAAAGCCCTGTATCGTAAGAAGAATACATTGTATGTATGAGAAAATTCTTCCGCTGCCACGAGATTTTGGTAGGGATCATCTCTGTCGTGTAACTAGGTATTGCCTAAATTGATTCCCTGTCCCCTTTTTTACGTTAAGGGACTCCTGTTACCAGAAGACATAAATACAGATGAAAGATAAATTTTTAAATATATATCAAGTAATAAATTTTCGCACAAAGCAAAGTAGGATTGCCTATAGGAACTAAATGTGAAAGGAAAGAGGGTAATGCAAAAAAATTCTTAATCAAAGGACTGAGACACTTTAAAGCACTAATGCACCTTCTCTCCTTTTTTCATTTTGATCTTGCTTATTTTCTTAATCTTGACAATCTGTGCCTGGAAAATGCTGCAGCCAAATACAAAACAAAGGGAAAGCACAGGAAATTAGGTTTTAGAACATAGGAAATGAAGTAAGGAAACATCTTTAGGATCCGTAAGCATAGGGTATTACTACTTTCAGTGCTATTTCAACCAGTAAAATAGTGGCTAATGCTATTTGTCTCACTGTCAGATTATTTTTCAAACCCAAACTGACATACTTTTTCAATGTCTTGGACAGAGCAAAACTGGTAAAAAGTCCTCGTGCTTTGGCTTCAGTGAGGATGCTTCTGATTACATCAGTCCTAGCAGGGATGGTACCAGTGTCATTTAGTATGTTCCCACAGTGTGGGGAGGTAAGTCTTTGATTTAGGATTGTTGTGATATTAAATAGTCCTTCCAGAGCTGTAGCCAGCAGCCTGAAGGCCCCATATGAAAAAAATCAACAGGATTGGTATGGTAGATGGGGCAGCAGAGAAGGCTGCGTGTGAAGGCCCATGTACTAGGCAGAGGCTCACAGGACTTCCTAGGTCTGAGTTGCATTGTGTTATTTATATTTACTTTTCAATGTAGATTTATCAGACTTTCACAACAGTCTGAAGCAAACAAGGTCAGGAGAACTGTCATGAAGATTTAAGCCAAGGCTCTTCCAGCACTGTGTTCAGTTCTACAGGAGAAAGGAAGGATGTAGATGAGAATTTTTTCTTTCATGCAAAGTCAGCATGAACTCATTGGAGAGGTAAATTCACTCACATGTGACATCTCTTCACTCTGCCTTGCTCAAATGGGAAGTGTAGTCTGTTCCCTGGGAGAGAATACTTTCCTAAGTAGAGGATGTAGCCCTCGAACCTTGGAATTTGGAGAAGGACAAATGAGAGAGAAGCCTGGGGTTCCTTTCTGCATTTATTTCCTCTCTCTTTTCAGTGCTGTGTGAATATTCTCAGAAAATCACAGACCGGGCTCTTGTGATTTAATTGCCTAAACTTTCTGGCATTTTAATTTCTTTTTTTACATCTCTTGATTTCTTATACCAACAAGGGTAAACTGAACATAAGTGAGGGGACTTGTGAGAAATTATGTACTGAAGGTATGGCTGGTTGGTCCCCTTTGGCCTTCCCAATTGCTCAGGCCACAGCAGGAGTTCTGCTGGATGTCACACAAATATATTTACAGCTGGACTTCGTGATGTTAAAGGTCTTTTCCATCCTAAAGGATTCCGTGTTTCTCTAGTACATGGAGATAATGTCACTGTTCTTAAATACCAAGTATTCTTCCCTTACGTGTGCACATATAGAAAATGTTGGAGAAGCAAAAAAAAAAAAAAAAGGCCCAAAACAACAAATCCCTCAACCCCCCAAATAAACAAAGAGCCCCAAATACTGAATGCAGTATTTGAATTTGTGCAAATCAGTAACAAGGGCTTAACATAAACTTGCCAGGCTGTGGTGGTGTTGATTCCCTTTTTCTGTCCATTGCAGATAAAGCGAGAAGACCTTGAGCCAGAGATTCTGTCATCTACAGAAGAAACAGAGTTCTTCTACAACAGGGGCATTTAGAGATTGGCTTTAGTCTATAAACATGTACTCTGATTGAAGTGAATTATGAATGCACCAGCAAACTCCACTGGCCTTTGGGAGTGAATGGTGAATCTGTGGTGCTGTACGCACCAGACATGGCATACAATGGTGTGGCCTGTAAAGAGGCAGAACTTGGCACCAGGACTTTGCAGGCCCCAGCCTGGGGGCAGATGCACACACGTGCTGAAAATGGCATTTGTACCAGAAAGCACTGTACCACAGTGTTTGTGCCAGCCTGTGTTCTGTGCTTCCTCCGGTGATTGATTCCTTAATTAAAAGACTGTTGAGTACACAAGGTTGTTCTGTTGCTGCTGCAGGTTTTGACATGCTGCTTTCCAGGGACACAGCTGTGAAGGCTTTACCACCAGTACTCACTGGGGTATAGTCAAGCTGGTTCTTCTCCGAACACTTTGTTTTAGTGTATTTGACAGCACCCATTTTGAGGATGAGACATGAGTGAGGCAGCCCTTGAAGTGATACTAAGGCAAAGCAACCCTGTGATGGGAATATAATATTGGCTACACTTAGTTGTGTAAGAAATGTTCAGGAAATGGGTGTCAGACCTGACTACCAATTGCGTCCTGGCTTTCTTGACATCCTTGAAGGAGTTGTGAGGCCTGATGACCCTTGAGCTTTAACAGCGTGGTTTTTTTACACTGAAGCTGTTGAGAAATCCTGTGTCTTTCTGACCTTGTGGACAATGAGGAATTCCCACTTTTGTAGGTTGACAATGTTTATCCAAACAAAAGAAAGCATAAGGGTTACCCTGTTGGTCAGTGCAGTGGTATGTTTTGCTAATCCTACTAAATTATTCAGGGGCTTACAGCTCTCTGGGAAGAGCTGCAGAAACAGCCTACAATACCAGATGTAAAAACAGGGTAAAATACCACATGGGTAAGGGAAAAGTAGCGAATGGTAGAGTTGCTTTCCTATGGTTTGTTGACCTGCCACAAAATCCAGGTCATACCTTCTTCCAAAGGAACAAGGTGAAAAGAAGCTCTGTAACTGTGGCAGGAGACCCTGTGGTTGTGACATCTTCAGTGATCCTTGAGTCATCTCTTCTCTGACCCCTGTCTATACTTATGTGAGGTGCTGCTAGAGCCCTGTGTGACAAGGATGGAGACGCACTAAATAATGTAAAATTATCTGTGAGAGTGATTATCACAAGTGCAGCCATAGTTTAACTTCCTCAGAGTGCAATAGACAGGTCACTGCTCTCCTGCTGCTGAAGGATTAGAGTTCTTTTCACAGTATGAGGGAACCAATGTCTATCCTACAGGAAGACAGCAGTACAGAACAAAGTAAGGAAAAACAGCAGGCCTGATCTGTTGCAGGAAAAGGATTGCTGCTGTACTTTCGGCACTGAACAAAAGCAGGAAGTTGGGGGTTGAGTTCCGTTTCTTGTTTGAGTTCTGCCTTTTTTTGAACCTTCCTCTAAGAACTTACTGCAGGGAAAGGGCAGGCAAGGGAAGAGGACAGAGGAGTAACAGCACATCCTAAGGACCTGGAATTTGAGGGGAGCATGCTGTAAGGCTGTGCTAGGAAGACCCTATGGATACTGTCTGTAAGTTGCCAAACCTAAAAGTGTCAGAGTTTGCACTACTCCACTGAAAACATGCAGTGAATTTTTAAAGGTAAAGGATCATTTCCACCTACTGAACTCCCCAGGGCTCACTTAGCCTTGCCTCTGTGGGTCATGTTCTTCAGTATATAATAAATCCCATCAGGGTCAACAACGTAACTGTACTGTGTCAGACCAGAGGGTCTGCTGAGCCAAATGTCATCTGCCTGGGACAGGGGGTTGGAACTAAATGATCTTTAAGGTCCCTTCCAACCCAAACTGTACCATGTTTCTATCTCTGACAGCAGCCAAAAGGAGATACGAGATGGCCAGATCACATCAGCCTCAGTTCTCCTGACCTGGGGGGATGCTGGGGAGGAGGCTTGCTCTGCTCTTTAGGTAGCACAGGGTCAGGTGGAATGGGCTTAAGTTTTATCATGACTCTCCCAGTGAAGTGTTTTGTCTCCTTCCAAACCTCTAACAGTGGAGGCAGAGCTAAAATCCTACAGTTAAATTCTCTAAACCCATTTCTCTACTAATCCTATTTCAGTTGCATACCAAAGGCAAATGCAGACGGGGTCTAATTCCACTCTCAGTAAACGTTAATTAGCACTACAGTGAAGACCTGCACCTCTCTCCACTCCTTTTTTAAACATAATCCAAGATTGACTAAAGTAAAGGCTAGTTACATGAACCACAGTGGGAAAAAGGAAAAAAACCACAAAACGTAACAGTAGAGCAAAGCCAACAAATGCAAGATAATATATTGGTGAACTTTGAATTGTCATGGTAACTAGACAAGCTGTAAATCCACTGGCACCACACTTGGATGTTTTAAGCAAATTGGTGTCATTACAACTCTGTGAGTAAGGCTTCTGGAATAGGTCTGGTAACAGTGTCTGTTATTACAGCTGCCCCTTCTCAAACCCTACCAGCTTCTTACTGAATACTTGAGTTGGAATTTGCCATTTTAAACACAGCTCCCTCAGGAATATTAAATACCTCTTTCCCCCGTTCTCATAAATGTTTCTATTGCCCTAACCAGAATTTTCCAGAAGAGGCGGGGGGCAGGCGCCTGCCATTTAAATTGTCAGCCTGGGTGATTCAGCTGCTTCCTGAATCAGGGCAGGGAAAATACATTGCTAAAAAAGCCCTGGCATCCTCAGTCTTGAACTAAAGTCACTGAGACTAGAACTGCCAGGACCAGACTTCTGGTGGTCCAGAGGTACAAGTGAGGGGAACAAGACTGGGACAGGCAGCAAAGCATCATGTTTGAGGGGCCTGGGAGGAGAGTCTGCAACTACAGGAAACCTTCCCCTTTGTAACCTACAATAGATTAACAACATACCAGCCCAGGGCAGGTCTGTCTCCTGCCTTAGTGCTGACCCTTGTGTTAAGTGACAGTGCATTAGTGGTGGAACCAGTTTAAGGTGTGGTGGATGACAACGGAAGCTTTTGGCTTCCAGGAAAACTCTTAAGTCTCAATATGCAAAATATGCTATCTGTGCCTCACCTACTCAGCTTGTCTTCTTGAAATTCAGAAATATACGATGAGGCTTCCAGGTCCCTTTAATGTAGCTTAAAAAAAAAAAATCAGCCACTCCCATATTAAGAAATACTGAGATCAAAGCCCTTCCCAGCTGGAGCTGTGTCCCTGCTCTATCCCCAGGCCTCTAAGACAGCCATGCTGCTTTTCCACACAGGCCGTGGGGTGGAAGAAGGAAGGATGCAGGCAGGGATAGAGCCCTGCACTGCAGCTCCTTCCACATCAGACAGCAAACACCATGTCACATGCTGCAGTGTCACTGGGGAAGGAGCTGTTGCCCAGTCTTTGGAGTCTCCTCATTAGGCAGCTACAAAGAATGACCTCACCTCCCTAAAGATGCCTCTGACTCAGACTCCAGCCAGACAGCAGCCTAGAGAAGGGTGTATGGCAGCATGAGGCAGCTGTGACCTTCCTACACTGAGCTTTACAGTTTGTTTTTTATCTGGAAATGTCACTGCTTCAAATGACACTCTATTAACAAATCTCAGTAGCCATTTCGGCAGCAGTCAGAGGTTAAAAGCAGAAGCAGCCAGAACTTCTAAGATGGATGCTGTCACATGTCCTGTGTCAAGTTTTTCCAGGTTACAAAGCATTACTTTGCTCTCAGTCGGAACATTCTCCTCCACACTTGCCTGTAGGGGAAACAGCAGGGCAGCTCATACCAGGGACTAAAACCCCAGGGATGAAACCATTAAAGCAAGTAAACCAATTTACTCAGCAAAATCTCAGCTGAAGGGACTGAGTGTTGATCCTGCTCCCCTTTGCAAGCCTCTGCTCTGTTCGCTGCCTACCTTCCAATTTCTGCAAATGTAGTGATGTTATACCACAGGAACCATTCACCAATTTATATTTATCCAAGGCCAGAAAGGCAGTAAGATGAGAATGTATGAATAAAAATATCATTTTACATGGTCTTCTAGGAGGAAGAAAGGATGTCATCTGACTGTGAAACAAGCAACTGTACACACAGTCTGCTTGTACACAGCCTGGAGAAAGGGAAGTGAGAAATAAGATGAAACCGGTCCCTGTCCTGACCTTGCAGATTTTTCTATTTTATTTTAAACCATTCTGAGAATAAACAGTGCCAAAAGTCATTAAGAAAATGCAAGAACATTAGGATAATCCTGTGAAAGCACTGAAGCTGAGAGAGGGAAATACATCTTGTGCAGTGCTGACAATAAAACCAGCAGATGACAAAAGTGTTTGAACATGTAGCAGTACATTTCCAACCTAAACACCAAGCTGTAGCTCAATCCCAGTATTGCAAAACTAAGAGCTAAGGCCTGTGACTCCACAGTCACAACTATTCAAGAATATATCTACATAAATTAAAGGGTAGACTGTTCAGGATTTTTTTAATAAGCATGAGCATGCTGTGAGTCCAGCTCCTTAAGTGCAAAATTGCTTTTCACCTGTGTCACACAAATGAAGATTTAATACAACACTGAGATTTGTAACTTAAATGTTTCCAAAACAAATCAAAACAGGCATTCAATGTTTAGTTTGCAACCGAGCTTCTCTGCTTTTTGTGGTTGTCTCTAGATACACCTTAAGGCTTTTTGTTAATAAGAAATTATGCAAATTTCTTCTCATTTACACTGTGGCGTTAAGACGGGTGGCTGAAACAGATGCAGGTTTTTCTTGGTGAAAGACTTCAGTTTTAGTGGACTTTAAGGTAGGTTCTGAATGGAATTTTCAGCACAGTTTTGCAGTTCTGCTATTCCAACTGTTTGAAAGGTCCCCAAACCGAAGCAGCAATATTAAAGAACAATTAAGAAAAAACATTAATGGGCAACTGAGGAAAAAAGCTGTAGAGCACTTACAGGTAAACAAAGGCAGTTGAAGTATTTTTCTCAGAAGTTAAAAGAAAAAGTACATGGTACTGTGTTCAGAATTTGAACTTCAGACTAAGTGTTTAAAGTAGAATTTTACACCCCTGAAAATAGGGGATTGTTGTGAAGCACTTTCATTTCCTGACTGTAATAACTATCCATGTTATACATAGAGGTCACACTCCTTAATCACATTCTAAAATAGATTTTCTTAACATACGATACGTAGCAAAAAGACAACCCTTTTTTCAACCACTATTGCTTGTAAATAGTTATTGATGAACTCTACCAGGTTCAGAATAGCAAACATCCAATTATTTAACAATATAAATATTGATTACTAAAGGTTAAATCATAAGTATAAAATCTCTGTGTAAAACCACATGCTACAGCCTATCTGTACAAAGGCCAGGAAAAAGGTTAATTTTTTTCTTATAACAAAGTGCTACTGCAGAATTGACTGATTTGTTGTGGACATTTCTGAAGAAATACAGATTGTTTGGCTCAGAGCATTTCCCTACAAAGACTCTAAATTCTTCTCAGAAGATTACAATGCAGTTAGTTTCAGGCTGCTCAGTGAAAAAAAAGAAATTAAAAAAAATCTCTTGAGTCATGGCTGTGCAACCAAACAAGTAAGCAAATTTTGATTTTCTCTAAACTCTTTCCCAGTTTTTAGTATTACTTCAAAAGTTTCCATCTCTATTTAGTTTACACAGAGCACCATCAAACAGTACCTGTGTTACAGCTCCAGTAGTTTAAGAAGCTGATGCTCTACCTGTGGTACCTGGCCATTTGAACACTCCTGGTCCATAAGGCTTTAACTCATCTGATTTTCTGTCATGTGGATCAGGAATGAATGGCAAGGTCTTTTCTCAGCTGAGAACCCCAACAACCTCTTAAATTACTCCAGCTGTAAAGCAGCACTTGTTCATGACCCCCCCCAGGGAGCCCCATTTTAAACACAGTAATACTGTATTCTTATCCCTGTGTGAGACGGAATGAAAGGGGGGAAAACCTCTAAGGCAAGAGTCCAAAAGAGGTGCTCAACTTGCACATGGGCTTCAAAATACCCCTTTCTTTATATACTAAGGCTACCACATCAGATTTTCTCAGTCATCCTTTTTTTCACTCCTAGACACTTTCAAGTAGCAAGAAGAGAACTTGTCCATTTATTTGGGATTTCCAGGCACCAGCTAGTCCAGAGCACGAGCAGCATCCGACAGGCTAACATACCTGGAAACTCAGAGGGAGCCCTCAGACCAGCTGCACGTTCAGTACATCCCTGTGCAGAGATTAACACATCCAAACTGTGCTGGTTTTACAGCACATGCGATGCAGCCATGTTCCAGACCCCAGGAAGACAAGTCAAAGCTGTCCAACATCTGGAACGTGCAGGACAAACAGCCACTGTCGTAATGTCTGGCACAACCTGGACACAAAGGCCCATGCTACTTGTATATACACTCATGCTGTGGGGTATGGAATACAGGAGCCATATACACACAGAGTTGGGGAAGGATAACAATGCTAGGAATGTTCCCAAAAATGTCTCCATATGTTCCCAGCCAAGCTCCAATATTCTGCATTGTATCATGGTAACTATGACATTCACTCTTATAATTTTTCCATATAAAATACCAGGTATACCTATCTGTATGGCAGAGACCGTATTTCTGAATTGGTCCATAACACCCCAGTGCATCAGAATCAGATTTTGAGCATTTGTTCGGCAGCTGCTAAATGAAAAAGAAAGTTTTCTGTAGCTGGTGGAAACCGCTTTTGTTTCAGGGCCTCAGAGTTGAGCGTTGGTTTTTCACTGCCATCAGAAACTTCAGTAAGTGAGGCTAAAATAGCCAAGACTTCTTTTGTCTTCAGAGAAATGTCCTTGGGGAACAGAAAAACAAGCAACCATGAATATAGTAGTAGGTATTATAAATGTTTTCAGATGTGCTTATTAAAAAAAAAAAAATCAATTATGCCCAAAAAAGGGCATAATGGTAAATAAATAGCTCATTTAAAATAAAGATCCCATTTATTCTGAGGCAAACCTGCACCAGTTCTTCAGCCTGCTCTTGTGTGATGTTGGATAAAAGGAGCACAGCTGCTCCACAGGCTCCACTCCTGGCCTTACTGAGCTCTGTGGTTAAGTCACTCAGTTGTGAAATGTCTAACAATGTATTAGATAGGGGAGGAAGAGTAAAAAGCCATCATGATAAAAGTCAGGCTTTATAGCTGAGAAGCGGTATCTCAGAAGGACTTTTTCAAGGTATTGACAATACTATTGACAAAGCATTGAGAAAATCCATGCCTTGTGGAATAAAACTGGGAAACCAGACTTAAAATCAATAGAGAAGTTTCTTTAGCAATGCAGTTACCCAAGAGATAATATACACCAAATAAGTTATTCTTTTATGATGAATAAAAACATTCATCTGTAAAAAGGCAGAGGGTAGAAGAGACTGACTGATAGTCAGGGACAATCTTTCTCCTAATCCCTCCTTCTGCCGAGATTTTGCAATAGAAGTATGTTAACTAGATTAAAAAATAAAATAGTAACCTTAATGACTTGGCTGTCTGATTTATCTGGATCTTCTGCAGATTGCACAATCAGCTGTCCAATTTCTTTGTGAAGTTTTCCCATTGTCATTGCCTCTGTGTAAGAAAGAAAAAAACACCACATATTTGCATAAAATCACCTTTTCTGTGATGTCTAGAAAAGCATATGAATAACAGGCCAAATTGAGGACTCTTTCCATAACATTTAAAATCTACTTGTAAAAGCAGTAACTTGGCATACCGACAGCTCTGCCAACATCACTGAAGTGGCTTTAAGCAAGGTTCAGCAATTACAGCAACCAACCTTTTACTACAGGGGAAACAGTAATCTCACTGTCTGCCAAATTCACATACACATCATAGAGGTCTGGTCTACTGTTGACTTCAGAATCTGTAAATCCAGCAACGTAACCTAGAGAGCAGAATTTAGCAAGATTAGGATCTTCATAGACAAAACCAAACCAAACCCAAGATATTGTGGAAGACCACAGTCCTAAAGTCTGCTATAAGAATATTTGACACAATCCTCATTGGACCCAAGAGGTTGCACTTGATAATACCAGTCATTCAATAAGGGTGTTCAGCAAATGCTTCATTTCCAAGGAGCTCAAAAATCAACTTCTAAAATTGCCTTGAACATGAATGAACCACTGACACTACATGCGACCTCGTATGGTCATCAGTTTGGAATTTTAAACTCTCTTCCCACTTTTGCTACTAAAATTACTCTTTTGCAAATGAACAGGCCATCGAACTTTCTAATTAAAAAAAAAAAATCTCCACTCTGGAGCCCTTTGTCACAGAGTCAGGATTAAACTGGAACAGAGGAACAAACACAGCAGATTTATAGCACGTCAGGTGAGCAAACATAGAGCAGTTTTTCTCTGTGGAACATGTTCAGTGAGCTGAAAAAAGCACACAGTAGAAATGTTGAAGATGAGTAGTCTTCTTGCTCATTATTCTGCATAGAGAAGCCTCTTAACAGCCACATGATGTGTCATGCTAAACTTTGCATAAACCAAGGGCCTCTTCCTGGATTATGCTTTAAGCCCTACACATACACAGCAGTGTGTCACACAGACCAAACATCTACGTAGCCTGTAAGGTCTACCTCTGCTTAGGAGCCAGAGACCTCACTGGCATCAAAGTAAAAATCTGGAACTCAAAAGAAAAAGATTTAGTTACTAGCGATGTGCAGAAGTTGGGAAAAAATGTAGTTCATCTAAAGTGAGCTGCTTCTGTACAACAGTAACACAATCTCTCAGATCTCAACATCAAAAAAAGTTTCAAGGCTGCTTTGCATCTGTGATTAGGGATAGACTGATATTGATCCACCCAAACCCACGAGATTAACTAGTTATATTCCCACATACCTGTCTAGCTGATTTGCCTTTTCTAAAGAAAATGATGCTGTTTAACTTTGAACAATAGCATTAATAGCAAAATAGCCATTTTTTTTCTCCAAAGTGCACTGGTGCAAGACCTTGTAGCAACAAAAGTGGAATTTAATTTTTTTTTGTATTTTTGATTAATAAACTATCATTACCTGTGCAGGCTTTTAAGGCTTCCACTTCCTCCTCATTTAGATGCACGTATGAATGCAGAATTGACCAGTCTTGTCGATGCCACACTAAAGCAGGCAAAGTCCTAGGGAGAGTGGAGTGGAACTCAAGACATAGTAGATTTTTACTCACGCTAACTAAAGTTTCAGAGGGTGAAATGCATGCCACGAGTAGGAGCAGTTATGAGTAGGTCATTTGGGGAGCATATATATGAACTATGGAGATTCCTGCACAGTTTATTACTCATTCGACAGTTAAATTTCTCTGAGTTGGTGAACATACAACTAAAGCCTTAAGAGAGACTCAGCAGAATTTCAATGAACAGGTTCAAGAAAGATTTTCTTCCTTAAAATATTCTCTCATTCTTAAAGTAATTCTCTCTTCCTTGATATATTCTCTCAATGAAGGTTCAGAATTTTTTGGATTTCTGGGGAGGGGTGGGAAGGGAGGAACTGAAAGTACCTCGTAAACTCCTGGATAGCTTCTATTCTAGGATGGTACACTACAATTCTCTTCTTTAACATCAGTGCTGTATATAAGATAATTGTTTCCATTCCAAACTGAGACACAATATCTAGAAAAGAGGGGGAAATACTTTTACAGAAGATATGCATGCTGATACTATAATGCTTTTTGAGGAAGATAAGTAATAACAGCACAGGATAGCACTGTTACTTGAAGCACATAAGAAAACTAGATTGCATTTTATATTGTAGGAAAGAAATCAGAACAGAGACTCCTGACAGTAATTGACCTTTGATGGAGCCAGCAAGGTAAGCCTTCCGAGCATCAAAATCCTTGCTGAGGAAAGATCCATTTTCTTCACTTTGGCAGACCCCTTTTGTAAGGACTGCAATGTAACTCTCCATCATTTTAACTGGACTTCCATGCTTCAAGTAGATTCTGTGTGAAAAGAAGAGTCTGGTATTTTAACTGCAAATAGTACTAGTAGACATAAGAAAGATAAAAAATTAGAAATCAGGATCACAAATAGCAATATTATTGGCAAGAACTCTTATTTTGGATGCCTGGTTGTGGCTTTAAATACTAAACTAGAAGCCTTCCAACATGCACACAGACATGTTTGTCTTTTAGGATATAAAACTACCTTGTATTCTTATTCCAGTTTGCTATTTTATGAAAGAACCAACACTGGCTAAGATAGAAACACACCACAAAGGTGTAGGCATGTTCCAGACCAAGGATTCTTCACAGACTTGAAAGGTACCTGCCTTGTGAAAAAGCAACTACCACACTAACTCCTGTTATTACATGCAGATCATTTGACTAGTTAGTTTTTCAATTTTTATCTGAGTATCTTTTGACACTCTTTGTTAAAAGATGAAAGAAAAACATAAATATGTCCTTGATACTCATTAAGAACCCAAAACAACACAAAAGAACCACACACCAACTGAAGCCCTCCACTTTTAACTTTCTTCCAGGCAGCAGAGAGACACTGTAACCTATTTTACAGGTTAAGGTACTTCAGGAATAGCACTGAAGCTCTCAACTGCCCATTTTCCATGTTAGCTATGGCACAAAGCTACATCACATCTGAAACTCTTTTATCATGTGTAAAATAATCCATTCTGGATTTGAAAAGAAGTGTTAGCTGATAAATCAGCATTAAAGCAATCCACAGTGAATCTAAATATTTCATGTATCACCAAAAAAGAACAATCTCAGTTTCTCAGTATCCTGCAGAACTGATAAAGCCTGAGGGCATTCTCAAGTCTACACTATATATAGTAAGTCTCAAGTATACAGTAACCTCGCAGTGCATCCAATTAGCTGCAAAATCTCGGGGAATACTCTTGGTATCAAGAACTGGGACCAGACCAATGTGGAAACTGAAGGAAAAGCAAAGAAAGAAGCAGAGAGAGATCATAAGAATGGGGATGTAGAGGAAAGTTAGTAAACAGGACAAGAGAAGGAGAAGGTGGCACTCTAGGCTCTCATTTCCCTAAAGGAAAAGCAAAAACATCCCCAGGGGCTGTGCTTAGCTCAGAGGAGCTGCAAGAAGCATCTATAGCAGAGATGTTGTGGAGGGATGCAAGCTGTCCACCACAGACACAGTGACCTCTGAGTCCAGCACTGACCTCTTCCCAAATATTTACACCTTTAAAAAATATGTTCTCAGAGAAAATCAGTGTGTGGGTGGTGGTGTGTGTCTGGAGAAGACACATATTAAAACCTAATGGACATCTGATATTCACCCAACACCTCCTGCAGGAACTCAAGACAATCTCAAGGATTTATATCATCTGATCCCATTTGTAGGACTGAGTTTCCAAGAGACTATTAGGACATATAAAAAATGATTTAACACAGTGAATTTAATGCAATGAAATTTAACTTTTTGCACACAGCAGCACCTCAAAGCAGCTTCTATACAGACCTGCAGAGTATCCTGGTGAAGGCAGCGTATTTCTCTGGATTGAAGTCTTTGGCCACCAGGACAATGGAGAAGTGGGTCACCTGTGCATGACAGGCACAGAAACACACCGAGCTTAGCTCATGACCCTCCATGTCACATTACTGAACCTACTGCAGTACTGACAAGGCATTTCAATTTAAAAAAAGAAAAAAAAATAGTGAGCAGCAGCAGCAACTCCAAGTTCCTAAGTGCAGGGATGGCTGGATAATGGATTTCTGATGTGACTCAGCCCTCGTACAGACTACCTTCTACTTAACCTATGCTACAAGAGTTGCTTTCCACTAATTTCGTGAGATTATTCTAAAAAAGAGAAAGGCATTTTTCTTCCCCACAGCAGGTGGAACATTCTATAATTTGCTGTTGTGGAGGCAGACAGCATCAGCGTATTCAGAAAGAGACCGGAAAAAAAATACACAGATAGCAGGGTCACAAACAGAACTATTCTTTAACTTCCTTAATCCAAGGATTGTGGGCTGGGACAGTATGAGACAAAGTCTTCAGACAATCACCAGGCTCACATGTCCTCCACAAATAGCACCTCCCACTGCCACTGTCAGAGACAGCACTGGGACACTTTATTTCATTCTATTTTTTGTGCACCTTTAAGGTTCATAGGAGAGATAAGCTTGGAGTGAGGAAAGGCAAGAAATATTCTGCTGTGGGCATGTAAAATCGACACATTATCTTTCTACTTAACAACATAGTATGAAATATGAAAATTGAACAACTGAATAAACTTAGCAGCTTAATGATTTTCATAGCAGGCAAAAGACAGAAAACGCAAACATATTTTCTGTCTTCCAGTAATCAATGCAGTGGAAAAGAAAGTACCTATATAACAATTCTTGGGGAAAAAAAGCATCAAGCTCTATACTATCCAGATTTTGGAGACTATGAAACAAACTTGGCAGAGAGAAACAAATTGCTGAACATGAAATACAAATTAACTACAAATAATGGCACGAGATAGCATTTCCATGTTAGCAGGAAGAATCTAAATTGGGCAATGAGTATCTGTCGTTCTGCAGTTCCATCCAATACATGTCTTGGTATAAAATGAAAGATGTGGGCTGGCTGGACACATGGATAGGAGCTGCATCTGTGAGCACACACCTTGAACCCCTTCTCTTCCTTGTATTTCTCCCAATGGGAAGACACCCCTTAACCTGAAGAGGAGGCTCTGCAGAAATTCCCCCTGCGTTCCACCGAAAGGCCCCACCAACTCCTACCTTTTGCAAGGCTGGAGAATCTTGAACTTCCACGGTCGTGATGTAGAACCAAGACCTTTTATACTGGCCGAACACAAAGGTGTGAAGTAATTTGTTTTCATCGGTAAGGCAGCACTTTCTCATGAGCAGAGCCCTCAGCTCCGCTGTCACACTCGGGTAACACCAAACCCACAGAGCATCTCCGTTGGTGTCTTTTTCTATGGTGGAAAGATGTTCACTGTGAGAACGCCAAACAGCAGCGAGGAAGTAAATCGATGGGTTAATCAGGTTGGTTTCCCAGCACCAGATTCAAATCCCACCTTTCCCTGACCCTACACATCCAGCTCTGCCCGCTGCGCTTCACGCCCCAGGGCGGCACTTCGGCGGCGGGCTTTATTAACTAAACCTTAATAAATACCCGCTCTCGACCTGCCTTAGGAGCTCAGAGAAGCACCGGGAGGTTGAACACACACCCAGTGTAGAGGAACAAGCTTATTTATGGGGGTTTTTTCCCCCGATTTGCGGGTCCGCAGCCGCGAGTGTGAGGCGCCCGGCCGGGCTCGGCGCTGCAACAGGCGGGGCCGGGCCCGCCCGGCCGGGCCGGGCCCACAGCTCGGCGGGCCCCGATGTCACCCCCGATGTCACCCCCGTCCCCGGCCCTCACCGATGAGCCCCACAGCCCGCAGCAGCTGCGCCTCCGGCTCTGCCATCTTCGCCCCGCCGCCTTCCGCCCGCCCGGCCCCGCTCCGCCCCCGCTCCGCCCCGCGCCGCCCCCGCGCCGTTCCCCGCGCGGCCCGGCCCGCTCCGCTCCGCCCCGCCCTGCCCTGTGGGCGCTGCGGGGACAGGGGCTTTGGGGTGAACGCGCTGTGATTCCCTGTCGGTATCGCAGGGCCCGGGGTGGCTCGCCTGCGGAGGGAGCGCCTCATCTCACCCGGGCCGACCGCCCCGCAGGAGCGCATCCCACCCTCGGGTGGATCTGCGGGGAGGGAGAGCCCGCAGCCCCTCTGTGCCGCTCCCCGGGCACCGCGCAGGAAGGAGGTTCTTCCCTGCATCCAGGTGGGCCTTCCTGTGTTCCCATTGCCTCTCGCCCTGTTGCTCGGCAGCACCGAGCAGAGCCCGGTCCATCCTCTGACACCTCCCTGCGGGTACGGACACTGCTGAGACCCCCGCTCAGCTGTCCCTTCTCCAGGGTGAACAGGCCCAGCTCCCTCAGCCTTTCCCCAAAAAGTGAGGTGCTCTAGCGCCCTCATCGTCTGCGTAACCCCCTCCCTGCTACCTCACTGTCAGTGTCGCCCGAAAGGAGGTGGCCCTGCTGAAGTCACAGCCAGGAGCTGCACCCTGAGCTGCCCAAACCCTCCCTTCAGATACAGAGACACTGATGAGATCCCTGCTCAGTCCTCTCTTCTCCAGGGTGAACAGGCCCAGCACCCTCAGCCTTTCCCCAAAAGTGAGGTGCCCCAGCACTCTCACCATCTACATTACCCTCTCGCTGCCACCCCACTCTGTAAGTCCATGTGAAGTGTCACCCAAAAGGAGGCGGCCCTGCTAAAGTCACAGCCAGGAGCTGCACCCTGAGCTGCCCAAACCCTCCCTTCAGATACAGAGACACTGATGAGATCCCTGCTCAGTCCTCTCTTCTCCAGGGTGAACAGGCCCAGCACCCTCAGCCTTTCCCCAAAAGTGAGGTGCCCCAGCACTCTCACCATCTACATTACCCTCTCGCTGCCACCCCACTCTGTAAGTCCATGTGAAGTGTCACCCAAAAGGAGGCGGCCCTGCTAAAGTCACAGCCAGGAGCTGCACCCTGAGCTGCCCAAAACCTCCTTTCAGATAGAGAGACTGATGAGATCCCTGCTCAGTCCTCTCTTCTCCAGGGTGAACAGGCCCAGCTCCTTCAGCCTCTCCCCAAAAGTGAGGTGCTCCAACTGCCTCATCATCTCCATTACCTTCTCCATGCTACCCCACTGTAAGTCCATGTGAAGTGTCACCCAAAAGGAGGTGGCCCTGCTGGCAGCTCCTCCTGAAGTCACGGCCAGGAGGAACATCCTTGGAAGCAGAACAGCCATCCCTGAGTAACTCTGTGCATCAGCAAGTTTATTTGAGAATGGAAAGATCTCATTTTTCAAGTCTGGGTGAACAGCGGTACCTGAATATTGGACTCCATGATCTTAAGGGTCTTTTCTAACCTGATTGATTCTAGGAATACCACGGCACAGGGCAGCTGCTGATTAGGTGAAGAAACTTCTGAAATACCTGGGATAACCAGAGGATCATTTGAAGCTGCTGAAGAAAACATGCAGTTCTGAGAGAGAGGCCAGCCTGTCTCTACCTAGTTAGGGAACATAATAAAGGATTTTCATAAAGTCATAAAGTTAAAGCACACACATTCAATCTACTCAGCTACCATGTAGGAAGAGACATGCAGAGTCAAGCCAGAAAAGCTGCGCCTGACACAAAGTCATCTTTGAGCACAGCTTGGAGGGCTTTCAGGAACTTCAGAGATGTACAAAAATGTGGAGTGCGCTCCCCGATAGCGAATGCTGCTCTAACCCAGGGCAGCACACCTGCAGTCCCCCATCAGAGCACAGGTACCCTCGGGAGAACACTGCAAGGACCTCGGACAAGGCCCTGGCTCCGGTGACACCAGCACAAGCAGCCTGCGGATTCCGGGATTCTGCCACCCAAACCTGGGGGGTGTCTCTGGTAGTCACCTGACAGACTTTTAAATCAATTTTATGAAGACAAGAAAAGCACTGTTCATTTATTTTATGAAGACAGTTCAGCACTATAAATAGCTTAGTGATGGCTCTGCTTAATGCAGATTGTACAAAAATATTGCCATGTAAACCAGTGTGTGACCTGACTGAGAACAAACACTGTGTACAACACTGAGCACCAGATCTCACTGAGGTGCCAAGGACATCAGGACATGGAGAAAATCCCAAGTAAAGGGCGTCTGAAAAAGCAAAGCTGGGGGTTTTAATCCCCCCCTTTTTTTAAACTCTAGAATGGAGGCTCATATAATAGAATGGAAACATGTCAGTGTTTCATGGACACACTGATGGTCCTAAAGCTTCCATTCAGTGACTGTCATTCTTATTCTTCTTTTTAACTATTTTTCTGTGTAGCAATAAACAGTGATTACAAGCCAATATTAATAGTAAACTTTCAAATGTGTTGTATTATGAAGATTTCTGGTGGCTGTGCAAGATGGTTAATGTGAATAGCATGAGAAAAGAAACCCAGAAATACCTAAACCAAATGAAACTTACCAAAACAGAAATTCAAAAGCCAAGAACAGGCTGTATTTAGTCATGATAAGCAGGCTGCTTCTCCATCTACCTATGTATTTTTTTAATAAGTCATACTAAGATATGTGTAAGAAACCAGCGCAAGACAGCTGGGTCTGCAGAGGGCCACAGTGGCAGTCAGGATGCCACTGGTGATTCAGCTGCAGAGGTGAGTGCTCCTGCTGAAGGGCTGAAAAGCACACCCTGTTTGATTGCTGCTCTTCTACGGCTTGTGTTGCTGCTTCTATAGGACTTTGTGTATAATTCACACAACTTTATACATTGTTTGTGAATGGAATTCCCCAGTTTAATGTTCCCACTCCAAACTGTGCGCTGCTCACTTGCTTCCCCCTGCCCTTCCCCTTCCCTGTGGTGGGATGGAGAACTGGAGGCACAAAAAGGGAAAGGTGACAGGTTGAGACCAGAACAATTTACTGGAAACAGCAATGAAGTAAGAAATTAACAGTAACAATACCAATATCCGAGTGTACAAGGCAGGTGAACCATTCACACGGGATCGCTCTCCACTCGGCAAAACCCGCGCTCTGCTCCGCACCCCGGCACCGCTTAGGGCTGTTAGCACGGGCTTTGTGGGGCTGGCCTCGGGATCCCCCTCCTGATCCCCATCCCAACCTCCCCCAAAATCCCACTTGACGATCCCGATCCCCCCAAGATTCCAATCCCCTCCCATCCCGATCCGCTCCCAGTCTCGATCCCGCTATGATCCAGAACCCCTCCTGGTCTCCTCCATAATCACATCTCACGAACCCAATCCCATCTCAGTCGGTGCCGATCCTTCCACGGTCCCGATCTCCTCCCCATCCCGATATCCCCACGGTCCCGATCCCGATCCTACCATGATCCCGATCCCATCCTGGTCCCGATCCCCTCCCATTCTGATCCCCACACGGTCCCGGTCCCCCCAGGGTCCCGATCCCGATTCCTCCACGACCCCGATCCCCCTATGATCCCATTCCGACTCCGATCCTACCCCAGTCCCGATCCCCTCCCAC